>JASCZW010002916.1:0-93802 GCA_034211315.2 Aedes japonicus | reverse complement strand
TGCAAGTTTTCGATCGCAATCGTGTGGCTGAAATCAACCGACTGACAGAATGGTGCCATTGGAGTTACGTCAGCACGGACCAAAACCCGGTGGGTATCGTATCCTGAGGAATGAAACCAGTTCCATTAAGCAAATTTCAACTGTGGTGAAATGGTTCAGCGATCCTTTGTGAGGTCAACTATGAGATGGCGCGGGTGGAAGAGATGACCTTTTCCCGAATTGAAATATGTGGTCATCTCAAATCCAACCGTGAGGAAAGCGGAATCGAACTTCGAACGGTTTGAATCATTTACATGTTGCAACCTGTTCATGTTTACGTTTCGTTCATCGTGTTTGATCCCCAAGTGACAAACGAGATTCATGTGGACGTCTAACCTACAAGGCATGTGTAAAGCAGTTAACTACATCGTGCGTGTTCTTCAGCAAGGTGAGTTACATTAGAAGATCCAGTGCGTGCGACGCGGTGAAATTCCTAAACGATTGACAGCTTTGCAACAATTCCTGGACGAGGACAGATTTATACGAGCCGGCCGATGTCTACAAAGCTCGAATTTGCTTTTCGATGTTAATCACTCACTACTGCTTTCTCAAAAACACCGTGTAAAGGAATGCCAATAAAGTCCACGAATAACGACTCCACCATGGCCAATTTGGATTATTGACAACCATCCGTCAAAAATTTTGGCTTGTCAACGATATAAAAGGTGTCTCGATCAAAATTTGGTCAACTCAAACTTGACGCATTTCCTTTCATCGTGCATTAAAAAAAATCACACGTCTCATTTTGAAGATGTGTGCGTGTAGCATCATGCTTCTATTTTGATTTTAAGATTAGCACTTCAGTTATCAAAATGTCGTCAAAATGCGTTAAGAAAAGCAATGCATCAAAATTGTGCACGTGCAAGGCGAAAATTCAAACTACTCTCACGCCAAGTTGGCAAAATTGTTGAATGTGACTAAACCAACTGTTGCCAACGAATAAAAAGTGTTCGCTGAACGTTTGTCGACAGCCAGGAAAGCTGGTTCGGGGAATCGAAAACCGGAGGCCACAGTGACGACAAAAAGAGTTTCCTGAGTCTCCGTCCGAGATGTCGCAAAGAAGCCGGAGAGGAGTCTGAAACCGTGGATAGAGCTAAAAAACGAGCTGGACTGTCGACTAACAAGAAAGTGGTGACTTCAAATCGCGACGATAAACAAAACACGTCGGTCAAAGCACCATCGCGAAAGTTGTACACGACAATGCTGACGAAGTTTGATTGCGTGGTTCAGGACGATGAAAATTACGTCAAAGAAGGCTTTCAACAGCTTCCTAGACAGGAATTTTATACGGCAACCGGACGGGGAAAGGTGACAGATATTTTCAAACACATTGAACTGTCAAACTTCGCGAAGAAATATCTGGTGTGGCAGGCGATCTGTATCTGTGGCTTGAAGAGCAAAGTACACATTGCGACCGGAACCATCAACCAGGAAATTTATCTGAGGGAGTGCCTACAAAAACGTCTACTGCATTTCCTGAAGCGACATAATTGTTTCGTTCTATTTTGGCCATATGTGGCCATCTTACCATTACAGAAAAAAGGCCATAGAGTGGTATGCTCCGCCCAATCGAACAATATTGGGCCATCGTCAAGCGGAACCTCAAGAAGACTCAAACAGCTTTTGTGAGCGAAAAATAGTTCAAGGCAAACTTCGCGTTCTGTGGCGAATAAAGTGGACAAGAAGACTGTATAAAATCTTATGGCAGGTGTTCAACGAAAGACCCGGCAATTCTAATTCGATTAGAAGGAAGCTTACCTGAATATTTTTTAAGTATTCTGTATTAACTGAACTTGTAAAAGAAAAAGAATTCGACTTATTAATAAAAACTTTGATCGACTCACACAAATTACTGTTTGACCAAATTTTGATCGGAACACCCTTTATAAGACAAATTTGACGCTTGAGATTGGAAATTTCGTAATCTTTTAGAAAGTTAGTCAACTTGCGGTAGTATTCACAATTAAATTTAAATTCACGTAGCACACATGTTGCCGAACGGTTTAAGTAACTGCAATGCAACAACTGGATCACAATTAAGTGGCTGGAAACATTAGAACCAATTTTGTGTTTTTGAGTACTCACCCTATCCATTTGAGCATTATCGAAACCCTGAATATTTAATGGCCATGGGAAACCATGGCTTGCATTCTTTGTGTAATCAAAACATTCAATGGTTTGGAGTCATTCTGAAGATAAAAATCTTTGGGATTTTCGTCACAAGGCCGTTTTCAATTTTTAAACCCATGCCCTAGGCCCAGTTCAGCCCAATCAACAATCCTTCAGAATCAAACCCGCCAAAATGAATGTCGATTACAAATAAAGGAAAGGAAAAAAAATATCTCACACCGACCAACGATAGTGAGAGTGGGGCCTTCGAGAATGCAGCACATGGGGCGTGATTTTGAAATCCACAGCTGGATATTGCCACTGCCGGGCCCAGCCATCGTGTGGCGTTAACCGACAAGGCAGAAATGCTTTTTCCCCGGCCCGAACCAAAGGAGAATGTTGAAAAAAAAAACGGTAAACAAAAAGCCCCCTCGATATTTGGAGTGTTTGACGTTGCCTCTGCTGCCACCGACCACCGATCAGCGCTAGTAGTAAAACAGATATGAGCAAACAATTATGACGACAGAATCGATTCGTTGCACTGCACTCTGCGACCGCGGGGCTCAGCTGCAAGAGATCGTAAGATGTTCACTTTTTTGTCCGAACTTTTATTGAGCTTCCAAAGGACAACCAGTTTCGCAGCTCGAGTCGAAGTCGCTATCGTTCGTTTCGGATGCAAAAGTTGAAAGTTGCTGTTTTCGATCCCCCAGAATGTTAAATATTTGGGAAATTGAAGGGCATCAACTAAAGATCACCAGGATCAGATTGCAACTGCAGACCCGGCTCAGATCAACAACCATCCAGTACAAATTTGCTTATTTTGGTGACAGAAGAGCTGAATGCTGAGAGAGACGATGAACCGACCAACGCGATGCCAAAATCCGTTCACTATTTCCCACACTGACCGGGGAGGTGTAGGGTTCCGAACACCCACCGGCAAACAACAATGGGCTAATAAGCGGTTCGCGAGCGTCAAATTATGCACAGCGGCGCGCGATCGGGCGTTTTGATGATGCGGGGGCGGTCGATGCTTTGTCATGCTGAGAGAGGTGGTGGTCGAAGCTCCACAATGACTGTGATTTGATTCTCATCCATTCAACGAGAAAATAGGCATGCGCCGGGGTGGTCCGTCATATGATCGGTATCAGAAAGTACTACAGGTTGTTTTCTCGCTTAGCCTAACGGGACTGTTTGAATTGAGTAGGAAAAATTTGACGAATGAGCGCGTACGCGCACGTACTTCGAGTTACGTTGATAGTCGCCGTCGTCGTCATTTGTAGCGATCGGTGGTGTTTGATAGCCGAGTAATTACCGCCGGATCGATAGCACGCATATCTGGTACTGGGAAGTCGTATCAAATGAGCGGTTGTTAGTAGAAGTCTACGTATCTCGATTTAATCGACAGAACAAAGTCAGAGTCACGGCGAATGGGTTTTCGCAAATTGCGTTGAGGCCGACGACGAGGGTGCTAAAGGCGAAGGTGCGCAATTGACACGCGCTGTGTTATGCAAGTGCGATCGAAGATCAAGAGTAAGGTTGCTGTAATAGAGGGGACGGAAGGATTATTTCAGTGAGAACGTAATGGTGGAGCTCCATTGTGTGGTTGCGATGGCAACGCGATAATCTGATGTTTAAATTGTGTTAAAGGGAAGATGTCATTATATAGATCTCATGTATCCTTGCAATGTATCCTTACAGAAATCAAAGGATTGACGCACTAGTGTAACCAATTATGGTATTGATGTATTTATTTCATTTTTGATCAAATATCCAAAATTATGTCAGTAAAGGGCGATACGGTCAAAATTTGGTCAATATCAACTTGACGTATTTCTTTCAATTTTGCATTTAAAAAACCTGAACACCCCTCATTTTGAAGGTGTGTGTGTGTGTGTAGAATGTTGCTCCTATTTTGATTTTGGAATTCACTCTTCAGTTGTCAAAATGCCGTCCAAGCAAGAAAAGCAGCGTATCAAAATTTTGCTCGCGCATCGCGAAAATCCGAGCTATTCGCACGCAAAGTTGGCAAAATCGCTAAAAGTTGCCAAATCAACCGTTACAAATGTAATTAAAGTGTTTGGGGAACGTTTGTCGACCGCCAGGAAGTCTGGATCGGGGGAAATCGAAAACCGGAAGCCGCTGAGACGACAAGAGAGTTGCCGGTAGTTTCAAGCGAAACCCTAACCTATCTCTCCGAGATGCCGCAAATAAGCTGGGTGTATCGTCTACAACCGTGCATCAGGCAAAAAACAGAGCCGGACTATCGACTTACAAGAAGGTAGTGACTCCAAATCGCGATGATAAACAAAATACGACGGCCAAAGCGCGATCCCGGAGGCTGTACACGACGATGCTGACGAAGTTTGACTGCGTGGTAATGGACGACGAAACCTACGTCAAAGCCGACTACAAGCAGCTTCCGGGACAGGAGTTTTATACGGCAAAAGGAAGGGAAAGGTAGCAGATATTTTCAAGCACACGAAACTGTCAAAGTTCGCAAAGAAATATCTGGTTTGGCAAGCCATCTGTACCTGTGGCTTGAAAAGCAGCATTTTCATAGCTTCCGGGACTGTCAACCAAGAAATTTACGTGAAAGAGTGTTTGAATAAACGTCTGCTGCCTTTCCTGAAGAAACACGGTTGTTCCGTACTGTTTTGGCCGGATTTGGCATCTTGCCATTACGGTAAAAAGGCCATGGAGTGGTACGCCACCAACAACGTGCAGGTGGTTCCCAAGGACAAGAACCCTCCCAACACGCCAGAGCTCCGCCCAATTGAGAAATACTGGGCTATTGTCAAGCGGAACCTAAAGAAGACCAAAAAAACTGCTGAGGACGAGCAGCAGTTCAAGGCAAACTGGCTTTCTGCGGCGAAGAAGGTGGACAAGGTGGCTGTACAAAATCTGATGGCAGGGGTCAAGCGTAAAGCCCGGCAATTCGGATTTGGAAAAGCGGAAGCCTAACTGAATATTTTTCCTGAATTTTATACTAATTGAACTTGAAAAAGAAATTTGATTTGATTTTTTAAATAAACGATTTCACCGATTTACACGCGTTTTCCCTTGACCAAATTTTGACCGTATCACCCTTAATAAACGCGTAAATGATGATGCCAAAATTTATTGTAGCTGGGCTTACTGTGTATGAAATAGCTTTGGAATGCGCGTTCTTGAAATGGACTGAAGTTGTTATGGAGCTATCATCAATCATACTTGCTACCAGGGATGCCAGATATTTTTTTCAAATGTTTGTGATAAAAATTTGAAATGTCTGGGAATGACTATAGAAGTCTGTAATTTTTTTTAGAAAGAGTTTATATTTTTATAAGAGAACGAGTTATGTCATTATCGCTATTTGTGTGATTATGTAAACATGTCTGCATCTATTTCTTGGATTGTATGGAACCTTACATTATTGTTTCATATTTTTAAAGTGACACTGAAGCTTGAAGCATTCGCACAGATGACACAATTTTCCATAGTTTTTTTTGCCCTGTAACGCTCTTTCCAGTTTTGTATTTTAAAATCAAAATTTAGTTTTCATTTGATGAACTCAACAGACTTTATTTTTATTCAACAATAACCATTGATGTCGTGAACCATATTTTAATATGATGTCATCATCACTCATGATCATCTATATCATTATGGTCATATGAATGATTTGTGTATAGACTGCTTCTTCGGTTAGTCAGTGATTATTTCTTAAATTTCAGGGAAACTCTCTCCTGATCTTCTGCAAGGCTCTTTGCTTTATTCTGGAAAGTTTCCTCCAGAACCTCAGACAAAATTCCTCATGAGCTTCTAGGCGGTCACTCCTTATTTTATTCGAAATTCACATTTAAGAACCCAACCTTACCTTCCAGAAACATTTGGTATTTTTTTTCCTGAACATAGTTACTTTCTAAACTTCTGATAAGTCCCATCCTGAACTACGAGGAAAGTTTCTGCAAAACTTTGGGAAAGTAGTCTTCAGAATTTCTTGGAAAGTCTTCTTAAGTTGCTAGAAATTTCTTCCTGAATTTCTGAGAAGTTCTTTTCTGAACTGCCGAAATAATCTTTTCTGAGCTTCAGAGAGTATTATCCTGAACTTCTGGGAAGTTTGTTCCTGTTTTTCTGAGAAATTTCTGCTTCAACTACTAGAAAGTTCCCACTATACTGCTGGAAAGTTTCTTCCTCATTTTATAAAAAATATCTGCCATAACTTCTGAGATTTTGTGAACTTTGAGCAGTTCCCATTTTGAAATGCTGGAATGTTTGATTCGGAACTTTAGGGAAGCTCTCTAGCACTTCTGGGTAGTTCCAACTGAACTTTTGGTCTCTTCGCAACTTTTGAGAAGTCCTCTTGTGAACTTCTGAGGAGTTCTTTACTGATTTTTTTCGAAAAATTCCTTCTTGACCCTACAGGTAGTGCCCTCTCTGGTAGGTTTCTTCCTTAAATTCGGGAAAGTTTTTTCCTGAGCTTATTCTTTCCAAACTTCTGATTGGTCCCATCCGGCACTGCGATGAAATTTTTATTCCAAATTTTTTAGGAAAATTCCCTTAAATTTGTTCCTGAAGTTTCTTCCTGGACTTCTGAGAAGTCCTCTTCAGAACTTTTGGGAAATTTTCTCCAGAACATTGATGAAGTTTGATCCGGTACTATTGGGAAATTCGTGCTCAAGTTAGAAAGAAGTACATCCAATGCTCCTGGAAAGTTTCATTCGTTTCTCCCTAAAGAATTTGGAGAAATCCTTATTCTGAAATGCAGAATGTTCTTCTCTGAGCTTTGGAAAAGCTGCCAAGCACTTCTTAGAAGTTCCAACTAACATTTCGAGAAGTTTCTCCAGAAACTTTTGGGAAGTTATTTCCTGAACTTGAGAAAAGTTCTTTCCTCAACTTCTATGACGCATCGTCCTGAGGATTTTTTTCCACATTTTTCGAGAAATTATAGGAAGAACCCTTCTTGATTAGCTCCCGTCTGAAATTTGGGGAAGTTTTTTTTTCTGAACTTCTGGGAAGTTCAATCTTGAATTTCTGGGAAGAAATCCAAAACCTCTGAAAAATTCCAAACTTTAGAGAAGTCCTCACCCCTCCACTTCTTTCTGAAGCTCTGATAAGTCCTCTCCTGATTCTTGGGGAAGTTTTGTCTTGAAATTCTGGTAAGTATGATCTTGAACTTCGGTAATGAATTTTTGATGGTTCTTCTTGCATGAACTGCTTGTTCCCAGTACTTCTGAGAAGTTTCTACCTGACCATAGGCGAATTTTTTTTCGAGGAAGTCTCTAAGTTTCTCAAATATGATTTGTATTGTTGTGAACCTTGATTTTCGTTGTGACTTAATAGCAAAGGACCAATATTACCAACGCTTTGACAATAATTTTTCGCATGGAGCAACACCACCATAAGTAGGGACTCCATGTTACCCTCAGAAAGGGCCTATACAATACTTATCTCCGGGCCCATTGTGTCTCCAAGTGGCCAACCGCTTTCGTTTCTTCAAGGATTTCTAATTTAAATGATACCTACGATATTTTAAAACATTTCAAATTTACGTTTAAAATCCAAACTTCATAGAATACCTTTATTTGAAATTTAAAAAATATTTCAAATGTCTATAAAAGTCTGCAACATGAATAAAATGTCTGCTAAATGTCTGCATCGTTGAAAAAGTCTGCAATAAAAATAAGTCTGCAAATTTACAGACATGTCTGTGAATATGGCATCCCTGCTTGCTACAAACATAGTAACAGGAAGATTTTATCCACACTCTTTAATGTAATGAATATAACGAGTGATGTAATTCTTGTTGCACGTAAATACTTAGAGACTTTACCATAAATATAACTGAATTGAGTGCTACATTTGCCGTACTGTTAAACCCTAGTTAACAATGAATAAAAAGTACGAAATCAGAAATGATTTTAAAACGGGAATGGTAACCCTAGATGCTATACTTTTATCAAGTTCTTTTGAATTGAGGCGATTTTGCTTATATAATTCTAGGAACCCAGTTTTGAAGAAAATGCAGCTTTCAGAGTGTGCACCGGCAATAGGCAATGTATTTACTAAACATAGCTACCCATCAAATCCTGTGCAACATTTGCGCCATCTTTCTTACACATTTACATCCACTGTTTCTTCAAATGCTTATTGTTTTCCCTGGAGACCTTCCCTGTTCTCTGAGGCTTGCCCTTCATAACCACACCCATACGTGATCCAATTAATTGCACTGTCTGTCAAAAAAGTGAAGTTAACACATTCCGTGCGATGATCTATAACACACCAAATTTCCGATATTATGTTTGTTATTTTTTTTTACAAATTCGGTCTGTGAAACAGCAATTTCCCGTTTGAATATTTTATGAACAAGCCCTTGCAGTATCATGCTCTCTTCGTTTGCTAGCCTACATTTCCTCAACATTGTACCCACTGTCTTGCATGCGAGTTCACTCACTTCACCCAAACTTTCATCAAAGCCCAACATTTCTCAATGGGCCTTATTTGCGGACAATTTGGAGGATTCATCGCCTTTTCCACAAATTGGACATTGTTCAGGATCACTTTATATGGTTCATTTCAAATCAACCTTTTTTGCCATGTTCAAGATCCTCCCACTTTCACCGCCAATTCATGTCACTCATCGTATTGAATTCAAACGTCGTCGTCGTCGTCTGGACGGCACTGGTTAAACCCTAGTTTGAAGCCAAAAATAAAAAATACTGTCACACCCAAAATCACGTCCGAATGCTACACACAAAGCTGATTGGACTATATTTGGTAATTTTATATCTAAGTCTGTAAAGCGATGATAATTAGCCACAAGCCACAATGAATTTTTATTCACACACTTGGAAATTATGAATTTTACACGAGACGTTAGTCAAAAGCCGGGGATCGTAAAGAAAGAATTTATTTAAAACTAGCTCTACCCGGTGTGAGCCTTGCTACGCATGCAACTAAATAAATACAAATTTAATAGAACTGGCGCGTTTGTAATTTTTTTTTCGAAATCATTTCGGTTAAAATATTTTCGTTTGTCAATGTGTGTAATCTCTGCCAAATAAACGAAGGTTTGTGTTTTTAACTTAACCCTTGGACCGGTCTGTTTCAATTTTATGAGAGACCTCCCCTTACAAAGAGGGGAAGGGTTTCAAACCAACGTAGAAACATTTCTTGCCTTCTGAAACCTCCACATGCCAAATGTGGTTCCATTTGTTTGATTAATTCTCGAGTTAGGCTGAAATTTGTGTTTCATTTGTATGAGATCTTGAACTATCTGAAGACCTTTTCCCTGTCCCAAAAACCTTTGCATACAAATTTGCATTACAGTAGGGATAGTTTTCATGTTTTGTTGAAGTTTGTGTTTCATTTGTATGGGAGCTCCTTTTTTCAAAGAGAGGAGTGGTTCCGAATAACCTTGAAAATATTTCTTGCCTTCAAAAACTCACCGATGCTAAACTTGGTTCCGTTTGCTTGATAAGTTGTCGAGTTATGTAGAAATTTGTTTTTCATTTGCGTGGAATCCTTCTTTTGTAGAGGCAGGAGGGGTCTCAAACCACCATGAGAAGATTTTCTGGCTTCAAAAACCTCTACATACAAAATTTGGTTCCATTGCTTGATTAGCTCTCGACTTATGCAGAAATTTGTGTTTCATTTGTATGGGAGCCCCCCTCCTCCCCCTTCTAGAGGGCGAAAAAGTCTCAAACCACCATAAAAACTGTCCTTCAAAAACGTCCAAATTCCAAATTTGATCCCATTTGCTAGATAAGTTGTCGAGTTATGCAGATATTCGTGTTTCATTTGTATATAAGCCACCCCCCCCCCCCCCTCTTGAGAAATGAAAGCTCTCAAGTCACCATAGAAACATTTTTAACGTTCATAAACCTCCACCTGCTAAATTTGGTTCTGTTTGCTTGGTTAGTTTTCGAGTTAAGCAGAAGTTTGTGTTTCATTCGTATGAGAGACCGCCTCCTACCCTTCTCTCACCTTTCCAAAACGGGTGGGGCCTCGAGCCACCTAAGAGACATTTCTTGCCTTTGAAAACTTCCACATGCCAAATTTGACTCCATTTGCTTGATTGGTTCTCGAGTTATGCAGAAATTTGTGTCTCATTTGTATGGGAGCCCCCCTTTTCAGGGATGGGAGGGGTTCTTTTACTATCATAAGAACCTTGCCATGCCCAAAAGCCCATGCATACCAATTTCAACGCTGATCTGTTCAGTAGTCTCCGAGTCTAAGGCCGTAAGGTCATCAAAACAATCAGAAGCGGAGAGGCGGTCGATATTGCGCAATAGTAACCGTTAAGAACGCCTTCAATAGTGTCAACTGGGATGCTATTGCCGACTGCCTGTCTGGCGTTCGTTATGCAGGTAACTCTACGAAACCTGAACCATTGTGAGGCCGCCCAGCAACTCAGACAGTTCGCGTGTCGACATCGGATATCGACATAGTATCAGACTCATACCGGATTTCAACGCTTTGGCCCTCGAGAAGGGGAGCCGTTTTATCAACCACAGGGGCCAGATTTCTTCTGGAGGCTTTGGCGGGGCTTGATGTGAACCTAGTCAACCTACCAATATTACCTACCACAGAAAAAGACCGGAATCAATAATTGATGTAACTTTCAGCAGTCCTGGGCTGCTTTGTAGTTGGAGGGTGCATGATGGCTCCAACCATAGTGACCACTTGGCGGTCGTTATTGTATCGTCCACAATTCAAGGCAGCGTGCGGAAGGAGCATCCACTTCAATCACTCGCAGATGGAGGACATCCTACTTTGACGTAGAGATATTTTAAGAGGCGCTCGATAGGGAACGGATCTTACACGAAACTCAGCAACCTTGATGTGATCGTTATGTAACTTACACGAGTGTACAACGCGACCATGCCGAGGCAAGTCAATCCTAGGAATGGAAGATCGCCGGTGTATTGGTAGACGGAGTCGATTGCTGACCTCCAAAGAACATGCCTCCGAACAAGACGGAGGATGCAAAGAGCGTGGCTCGTCACTGCGAAGGTCACGCTAAAGAGGGAGATAAAGGCCAGCAAGGGAGCCTACTTTGAGGGCCTGTGTCAGGAGGCCATATCGGGCCATATGACGCATATCGGGTACTAATGACCAAAACCAGAGGTAGCTCCAACCAAGCAATCACCAGAACTACTGCAGGAGATCGTTGAGAGACTCTTTCCGAACCACGACCCAAGTTCCTGGCTCCAGCGTTCCGGTATCTCAGACAGGGTACCTGTACAAGATTCTGGGAAGTTATTTCTAGAACCGCGTACTGGTGTGAAATACAGAGGTAGACCAGAAACGTGTTCAGATCACCGCAGGGTTCTATCCTGAGTCCCGTGCTATGGAACACGATGTACGATGAAGTACTACGGCTTGAATTCCCAAACGGGGTGAAGATTGTCAGCTTTCCGTTGAAGAGCTGGAGCTAACGGCCTCGCACTCCATTGGCATTGTGGGGAGCTGGATGAGTTCCAGGAAACTGGAGCAAGCCCACCATAAGACTGAGGTCACGGTGGTGAATAATCGGAAATCGAAGCAACATGCGGACAGGTAACTGCATAATCGAATCGAAGAGGTCTTTAAGGTATCTTGGGGTTATGATCGACGATAAGCTGTCCTTTATCAGTCACGTCGATTACGCCTGTAAGAAAGATAAGGGCTATATGGCTATATCGGCATTATCCCCCAATATGTCGAATAGCTCGGCGGTGCAAGAGAGTAACCGTAAACTACTGATACTCCTGTCCATACTTAGGTGCGGCCGGCATTGATCACAGCCTTGAGTACCAAGAACTGCACTAGTAAGTTAGAGCGTATGCAGAGGCTATGTGCCTAAGAGAGGTTTGTGCATACCGGTATCACGCGACGCGGTCTGCGTCCTAGCGGGGATGATGAGCGACTTCGGATAATTTGGTCCAGAGGATGTGCCAAGACCGGGACATCTGTGACGCGGTATGCGTAGCAGCCTCCCAGATCGTCCTTGATCTCCAACACAGAGACCACCTAGTAACTAAAGCCCTAAGTAGTTAGACATAGAGGGTGCTTAACAAGCACAATAGCCCCTCCCTTTCGGGGAGGGTCCAGGGCTTGAGGCACTGGTGAATTTTTAGTGGGTCGAGGAGTCGGCACCCTTCCCACACCCTGAGTTTTTCAGGTGTCTGGTTGCAGATTTTCCATCCCGTCTCACAACACATCCTTCGTCATCAGAACTATAGAAGCTCATAAACAGGTTGATGCAATCTACATCGATTTTTCTGCAGCGTTTGATAAAATCAACCAACCATGAAATCTTGATAGCTAAAGTCGATCGTCTTGGTTTCTCCAGTATGTTAGTAGAAGCCAATTTAGTTCTAGTTCCTACATAGTTGGTCGTTCTATGGCAGTCAAATTTGGAAACACAACATCGGAACCGTTCTTTGTCACATCTGGTGTTCCACAGGGCAGTCATATTGAATGATGTTAACCTAGTACTTAAGTGTTTCAAGCTCTCATATGCTGTTGACTTCAAACTATACTACGTAATAACCTGCCCTGAATACGCACACGCGCTGAATAACACTGCTCATGAGATCTTGCGCGAGGCTTTGTCCATCTTCCTAACACATTTTTTCCCAGTTTTTCTTCAAAGCTCCATCAGTTTTGAACGTTTTTCCGATTTTCTTCAACTTCTTCTTCATTATCGCCCAAAACTTTCCGATTGAACAAAGTTCTGGTGTATTTGGCGGGTTCGCCTCCTTCGGGACCACATTAACGCCCTTCGCTTCGTACCAATCCATTGCAGGCTTGGCGTAATGGCACGAAGCGAGATCCGGCCAGAACAGCGTGGGACCACAGTGAGAGCGGAGAAAGGGCAGCAAGCGCTTCTGCAAGCATTCCTCTCGATAAATCTGTCCGTTTATGGTGCCGGTACTTCTTCGCAAATTTGTCCATCTTTCTCTTTCGGAACCTTTCCGGAACCTCCATGCGGGACGTATCGACAAAAAACTCGAGGCCGGGGATTTGTTCGGTGTCCGCTTTGATATATGTCTCGTTGTCCATGACTTGACAGCCTGGCTTGACCAGCCACTCACGGTACAGCTTCCGCGCACGCAATTTGGCCACCGTGTTTTGTTTGTCAGTCCGGTTTGGCGCCTTCCTGACCTTAAAACACGTAGTCCAGCCCGCTTCATGGTCTGCCTGACGAAGCACTTCGACGAATTGACCTTTTTGGCCAAGTCTCGGGGGGAAAGGTTTGGGTTACTCTTAAAGTACCGCCTTATCTTCCGCGCCTTCTCTGGGTATTCCGTTTTCGGTTTTCGGCCGCTTCCAGCACGCCGCTCGATGGTCTTTGTCTCCTGGAACATCTTCACAACGCGAGACACGATGGAATGGTGTATTCCAAGCCTTTTGCCGATCCATTTGTGCGACTGACCAGGATTATCGATCACCGCGCCCAAGATTGCTGGCGTAGCTCTTTTTGTTTCGAATACATCTTGAAAACTACTCAGCGATAAAATTTAGCGCACGTAAACGTAACACTCTCAACTAGTATTACCCAAAGTTTCATAAATTTTTACTAACGTGATAAAAAGTTACTCAAAACAAAGTGTCGCATTTTTTCCGAGTCCAATCTCTACTCTATATTTTTAATGATGTTCAACAGTTAAAAGTTTTTGTGTCCGTGGTTTCTAATATGCATGGATATCTCTAGTATTGTGATATCGGATAAACTTAATTAACACAGTTGCAATTGTATAACTTTGTTACTTTTGAGCTATTTTTTGTAACTTTAAACAATTTTAGTACTGTATGTATAAAAGTACTTAACACCAATGATTTGGCACGCGCATTTCGAAAATCCAAAATCTATCGCAGCACAGCAGCACAGCTCTCACAGCAAAATCACTGACACGTAAGCTTTAAACGCAAATGCGTGTAAGATTTCAATCGGTTCCATAACTAATAAATTAAAAGTGTTTGAACTAGACAGCACTTTTCTCACTATGTAAAGGGCGAACACGAAATTATTGCGACACACTCAACAGGGCATAACTTTTTTACCATTGGGTAAAAATCAACTTCACATTATTGTGTGTACATGCTTTCAAACTCGTTGTCGTGTTATTCGATTCCGAGGGTCGAGAACAAATTCTTTCCAAACACCTGGAGTTTCCTGACCTGTCGCACCGGCAGTTGGGAAAAATGTTGAACATTCACCATTCAACCGTCTCCAGAGTGTTGAAGCGGTTCCAGGAGCGGTTGACGTTGGACCACGGCAGAGGAGCTGGAAGAAAACCGGGACCGGAGAACAAAAAGACGGAGGGAAAGGTGAAGCGGATGATTAAAGCAAATCCCACCGTCTCAAGCCGTGATTTGGCTAAAAAGATCGGCATGTCGTAGAGCTACGTCCAGAATGCAAAGAAGAGAGCTGGACTACATACATACAAGGTACAGAACTTCCCAAACCGCGATGAGCGGCAACAATCGACGGCTAAAACTCGGGCACGGAAGCTCTACGAGAAGATGCTGACAAAATATGGCTGCTGTGTGATGGACGACGAAACGTATATAAAAGCCGATTTTAAGCAAATTCCGGGGTTGGAGTTTTTCACCGGCAAGAGCAAGTTCTATGTGGACGACAAATTTAAGAAGAAGAAAATGTCGAAGTTTGCCTCCAAATATCTCATTTGGCAGGCCATCTGCTCTTGCGGACTGTGGAGTGAGCCTTTCGTGACAAAGGGCACAGTAAATGGCGAGATCTACAAATCTGAGTGCCTCGAGAAGCGCCTTTTGCCATTCTTGCAGCAGCACGACGAAGCTCCGCTATTTTGGCCAGATTTGGCATCATGCCACTATTCTAAAAGTGTCCTGGGTGGTATGAGGCCAATTCTGTCCATTTTGTTCCAAAGGACATGAATCCGCCAAATTGTCCGGAGCTGCGCCCGGTGGAGCAGTACTGGGCAATGATGAAGCGGGAACGTCGGAAGAGCAAGAAGACAGTCAAAGACGAGAAGGACATGTTATGAAAATGAAAAACAAAACTAGGAAACTGGTACCGGATGACACTGTAGACACTGAAGACTTTGATGGAGGGCATCAAGCGAAAATGCGTTCAATTTTACACTCAAGGCTCCATCGATTAACTTTTCTTTTGATTTTTGAAGTAAATATATGTATAAAACTACCCTAAAATTTTGGTTTGATTCTAAACATTATCAGAAAATTAGCATGACATTTTCGGTGTCGCAATAATTTCGTGTTCGCCCTTTATACATCTGGAAAACTTTCATTTCAATTTGAGTTTTTCCGATTTGTTTTTGAATTATTATTGGCTAATTTCAGGTTTATTGTGATATGTCGTGAAACAAAGAGAGCATCAAAACCCCGTGGAAGGAATTGGACGCAACAAGACAACGAAGTGCTTTGCAGGGCCTGGCTGGATGTTTCCCAAGATCCAATCTTTGGGACAAACCAGAACGTCGAAAACCTGTACGGAAGAGTATTCAGACTAAACAGTGCACGAAATTTGAGTCTTCTTGTATTATCTTTTTATGAACGACCGGTGCGAAAGTGGGTGGCTAAATCAAAATAGAAACGCTCTTAGTCATCAAAACATTACCCAGATACGAACCCCTCGGTGGAGATGGTCTAATCGAAACAAATCTGTTGCGCCATCTGTTAGCTTTTTGCTACTTGATATCTTGAGGGAAGCCATGTTTTTACACAGGTTAATGAGATGAAGTCGAAGCTCTGTCTGCGGTTATAGCATTTTAAAAATCCATTCTGGGTCATATTGATCCCGACACATAAAGAAGGTTAAGCGATACAGAACGGAACTTTTCAACCCTGTTGCGTAATGGATGATGAAACCTACACAGATAAGCATTGAAGCATTGAATTTTCTGCGTTATCTAATGCACATAAAGGGAATGCTAGATTTGGTAGAATCTAAAATGGGATGTTTCATGTATATTTAAGCCAGTTAACGCCTGAATCTAGCCTATTGTATGAAAGACTGCCAAAATTGTTGTATGTCGCATGAAAGATTGCAAACAATTTCGTTGTTTACGCCTCCTTTGGCATGGAATTAAACGAGGGGAAATTTTACGCGTTATTTAAAAAAATATTCTGTGTACTTAGAAGCGGTTCCAGGCCATAAGTTCAACACTACAAAAGACAAATTTGATGTCTCAGAGCACCAAGGAAGCAAACAATCTCGAAATGTGCCAAGAAATTAATGCAAAGTGCTCCACTTGTGGCGATTTCAACTATTAATTACCAAGTGTACGAAAACAATAGTCAACACAAGTTTAGTTAGCGTTTCTGTTGCTGAGATCGCACAAGAGCCCACCAATGTTTTGGCCAGACTACTCAAAACAGGTGCTGTAGTGATATATGGAAAATTATGTTAACCTCGTACCCAAGGACCTTAATCCTCGAATACCTCAGAGTAGAGAGCAATTGAAAAATAACTCGAGCTATTATGAAGCAGGAATTATTCAAACATCCTGAAGCAGTCGTAACTGATCAAGAATTGAAGAAACCGTGGATTAATGTATGAAAACTCGTCGATCCTAATGTTGTACAAGTTCTCATAGAAAGTCTCACGAGAAAATTAAGGACATTTGGATTGGTAGCGCAAGTTGAATAAAATGAACATGGAGAAACTTAACAATGATGTTTTCTTATGATACTCCGAAGATTTCCAACAATAATTGACAAATTATTGGTTAAAGGCCGGCTTTTTGGCAAATTGCTTAATACGTTGCAATTTCAACGTGGACTATCTGTAAGATCTATCCGATTGAAAACGCGCCGATTCTAAATTTCCTGCACACTACCTATAATTTAGAGTACGAATAAATGTTATTCTGAAATCAAACCAATCCTGATTCCTAGTGTCTGACATCAAGGAAAATAATTGTTTTTTTTTCTTAATTGCATGATATCCAGACCTTACTTCAATGCAAATGAGCTTTCATCCGACGACAAGTTTTAATGCTTTCTTCACATATTTCAATCAACACTTCTTATAGCACATTTCTAACCTTACAACTTATTACATTGTTGTTAAATTCCAATCGCACCTTGATCAAGAATTGTAATCATTTGATTTAAACAATATAATCCAGTATTTATCGATCATAGCAGACACCGGCTCTCTGGTTATCCTCCAACAAGGCTAACCGGCTTCCACCACACAGTAGGCTGACTTTAATCCGCTTGAAAATGCAACACGCACAATCACACACTCACATACACATACATAAACACACTAGCCACAAGCACGCGGAAAACCTGGTCGCAATCACACGATGCAGGTCTGAAGTCTCCTTGCTCAAGATCACCGCAACCAACCGAACAACCAACCAAGTAGATACTAGACGAAGACCCAACGTACGCAGCAAAATCCAATCAAGCGGAAACAAACTTCAAAAAACAACACCTTTTATTAACCTACAAAAAAAAAAACGGTTGCCACAACGAACAACACTTCCTTAATCGCTAACCTACTTATCAATCTTAGGCACTGGAAAATGGCTATTTCTAACACATTAATCACACTCGCATCTTGCTCGGTGGAACGCATCGTCTGCCGTTGTAGACCATTCCCTGCGTGCTGCAGTCGGGCATCTTCAATTTGTGCGGGTTTTGCGGTTCCACCTTGCTGAGTTCCCTTTCGGCCTTCTTCTGATCACGTCGCAACTTCCGCTCGACACGCTTTTTCTCGCTTTCCATCCGCTGCTCACGTGATTTGGCCTTCACCTTCTCGACCGCCTCGTCCACTCGTTCCTTCAGGCTGGCTGCCTTGGCAGGGACCTTTTGCTTCTGATCGTCCGCTTTCGATGATCCCCGGATGGAAGTACTGCTGATGGTGGAGGAACTTCGTTCCCTTCGGGCTTCCGCGAAAACCAGGATCACCACCAGCACTCCCAAAAGGATACTCCACTTCGGACTCATGTCGGTTTTGCTTTCTTCGATGGCAGAATGATCTGAACCAGTTCGAATCTTCGACTAGACTGAAGAGGGTTCTAGGCGTATGTGACGGTTTTGTTTGGCCGAGGGTCACCCTCCGGCGACCCAAGCTGAGGAAAGCTATCGTGTGTGAAAGCGAAAGTTGGGCACTCTGCTCGCACGAAAGGACAACTGCTGCTGCTGCTGCTGCACCAACACCAGTGTGCTCGGTATCACGATCGCAAAAGAGAACGTCTCAACGTTTAGGCTTGGCGAGATGAGAACCTGTTTCACATGGCTAATTGATGTGTACGAGTGCGCGCCGAGGTGGATCCGGACCCAAGAACCGATTGCCTTGATCTAGAATTGAGACGTGTGCCAACTGTCCGAAGGATGGAAATCTTGCGCACCGGTGTAACCAGTCCGGAGCATAACAACGTCGCGGAACGCAAAAAGGTGTCACTGTCATAAATTCGATCAAGCCGTTCGAGGCAGAGATTGCTTCGATCAACTTCGTTTGATAAGTGCAGTGTGAATGGAATGCTAATTAACGGGGTGGGGGAGTTTTTGGCGATCGTGCTGAATTTTGGGTATACACATTTTTGTCTCGGTACATTCCGTTTTTGATGGATGGTGGAAAGTATTGGCTGCGCATTGTTCGATTTAAATTGTGCGTGAGTTAAGTATTTCTTACGCATGGAAAGGGTCTGTCAAGGTCGCAGTTTTGAGCTTTCTGGGTGTTGCTCAAGGCCTTTTAATGGGTTTGGCAACATGTGGTAAGATTTCCATTTCTGTTGTACTAGTGCCAACATTAACATTGATTGCGATATCGGAGGGCGAAAATAAAGGACGTTACATGTGATGTAAACCAATAAAATGATAATAATAAATCAATTTGATGCTTTGCTTAATTTAATTTAAATAAAAAATTACACACATCTGAACAGACGAGCATTAAAAAATAAATTCATTTAGCTTCTAGTTGTTGTTGCAGGAGAGTCGCATTCCTGAGGTTTCTTAATCATGAAGTAAAGCTTAAGGTCATCGGCGTTCAAAAGATTCAAGCACTCAAAGGGGAAATTGACATCGTTCATATAGCAAGAACAAAAATAGCCCCAGGTGACTGCCTTGAGGAACGCCGGAGTAAACCAGAAAAGATGGCGAAATGTGGGTCTCCGATTTTGAAGGACATACTTCGACCGATCAAGTTGATATTCATACCTGGTTTTTCAAATTTAGCTACTGCCATCTGATGATTCATTTTATCGAACGCTGCAGATAAGTCAGTGTTAATAGCGTCACCTGTTCGGCATTCTTAATTTTGCGTATCACAAGCGATGTGAAGCAAGTCAAGTTGATTGCCATCAAACGTTTCGGCAAAAATCCGTGCTGTTCGACTGAGATATAATTTGTGTTGCTCCGAACAAGTTTATGGAGAACGATCACCCCAAACAGTTTAGAACTACGTAACTTTCTTGAAAACTTTGAATTCATACGATTGTTTTCAGCAGTTTGTGAACACACCAGTAGCTAAGGAGTGCTTAAATTTAGTTGCTAATGGTGTTGCTAGGTGTTGTATACGCACAACGTTTGTAATATAAACGAAAGGATGCCATCTGGACCAGATTCAGTGGAGGATTTTAATTCGTTCCCTGTTGATATAACCGTATCGTCGATAATAACAAATTGCAGCCCGGGGCAATAAATCAAGGAAAATGTCTGGTTGCGACATTAAACAGGTGACCATTGAGTTGCTTGTAATCATTATTCGCATTCAAATAATTTGCTCTCGTAGAGTCCGAGCGATATTTGGTATCAATCACCCAGACCAGTTTAAGAAGTAGTGCTCAATGCAGCTTTATCTCTTGAAATTAGAAGAAAAATTAGTGTTTTCCTTTTAATTCCAACTACCCTTGCTTATCTTGACAGATACGCGTATTTCGTCTACAATGTTCAGACTTCCTCAGTGTCTCGTACTAATAACTCGACTTGGGTCGAGTTATTAGTACGAAATCATATGGTCGGTGATAACCAGAGGCACGAATATCTTGACAGATAAGCCGAGTTTCACGTACACGCTAAGATCAGTTTAACCAAATATGGGTGAAGAATCACGACAAGTGCACGTACTCATTTATGGGTACGTTACTACTTACCCATATTTGAGTATTTTTTCCCATACAAATTTACTCAAATACGGGTAAAGTCAACTTTACCCATAAATGAGTACGTGCACTTTTTTTCGATTATGGGTAAACTGAGCTTAGCGTGTACCCTCTCCAAGATTGTAGATGTCACACCAGTAGCGTTCCTCTACAAAAGGAACTTTTTTTTTGCGATTGAAAACCATGTTTTTGTTTTTTCTGTCATGGATGCAATAAAACACATAACTTACTTCCAACGAAACATTTGAAAAATTTTTTCGGTTGCCACTCGGGGACAGAACAACAATAAAAGTTTAGAGCTATTGAGCGCAGTAAATCTTAAAACTCTGATTTTATTTACAAAATACTACTAAACGCATCATTTCAGTGCATTTGCACTAGGGATTTAGAAATATACCCCTTAATTAGTCCTAGATTTCTAGAAGTATAGAAAGAAAAGACCCAGAATTTAGGGCACATCCTGGAAAGTTTAGAAGTAGACTTCCCAGAGCTTCGGATAGATAATTTATAGAAGTTCAGGAAGAGACTTCCTCAAAAAAAAGCACTTCTCAGAAGTATTGGGAGCAAGCAGTTCAAGCAAGAAGCATCTTCAAAAAATCAGGACCAAACATTACCGAAGTTTAAGATCATACTTACTAGAATTTCAGGACAGAACTTCCCCAAGAATCAGGAGAGGACTTATCAGAGCTTCAGAAAGAATTGTGAGCAAGAGGACTTCGTTGAATTTTGGAAATTTTTCTGAGGTTTTGGAGTTATTACCAGAAATTCAAGAATAAACTTCCCAGAAGTTCAGAAAAAAAACTTCACCAAATTTCAGACGGGAACTAACCAGGAAGGGCACTACCTATAATTTCTCAAAAGATCAGGAAATTTCAGAGGACGATGTGTCATAGCGGTTGAGGAGTGAACTTCTCTAAAGTTCAGGAAATAACTTCCCAGAAGTTCCGGAAAAAAACTTCTCAAAACGTTAGTTGAAACTTCTCAGAAATGGCAGGCAGCTTTTCCAAAGCTCAGAGGAAAACATTTAAAAATTTCAGAATAAGGGTTTCTCAAAATACTTGAGAGATAACATAATGAAGCTTTCCAGGAGCATAGGGGTGCTTCTTTCTAATTTAGGCATAATCAGTGCACACATAGTTCCTGGAACCAACTGCCCCAAATGGTATCAGGAGAAAACTTCCCAAAAATTCAGAAGAAGACTTCTCAAAAGTCCAGGAAGAAACTTCAAAAACAAATTTAAGGGAATTTTCCAAAAAAAAAAAATTGGAGACGGTTTTCCCAAAGTTTCAAAAAAAAAATTCTCGCAGTTCAAGATGGGACCAATCAAATGTTTGGAAAGAATAAGCTCAGGAAAAAACTTCCCCAAATTTCTGAAAGAAACTTACCATAAATGGCACTACTTGTATGATCAAGAAGGAATTTTTCAAAAAATTCAGTAAAGAACTCCTCAGAAATTCACAAGAAGACTTCTCAGAAGTTCTGAAGAGACCAAAAGTTTAGTTGGAACTACCCAGAAGTGTTAGAGAGCTTCCTTTAAGTTCCGAAACTTTCCAGAATTATAGGGGGAACTTTCTCGCAGTTCAAGCGGGAATTTCTCAAAAATTCAGGCACAAACTTCTCCAAAGTTTAGGAGAACACTCCCTTGAAGTTCCGAAGAGAACATCTGGAAGTTCATTCTTCACAATTCCTTACTTTCCGTCTCACGTCGTTTGGAAGATTTGATCAATAAGAAAATTTCCCTGAAGTTTAGCTGAGAAGTATAAAAAAAATTCAAGAAGTGTAGCAATCTATCCATGAAGTTTTCGAGAATGCTTCCAAAGTTTTGAGAATCTTTTATACATATAAAAGTGAATTTCTGTCTGTCTGTCTGAACCTTATAGACTCGAAAACTACTGAACCGATCAGCGTGAAATTTTATATGGAGGGGTTTTTGGGGCCGGGAAAGATTCTTATGATACTAAGAAACCCCTCCCTTCCCTGAAAGGGAGGGGCTCCCATACAAATGAAACACAAATGTATAAATCGAAAATGACAGCCTCTTGACTTAATCTACAACAAAAACCTTTTTTAGTGTCATTGTAGTGTTTTTTGTAATAATGAAACAAAAATAAAAAATTTAAGTTCAACTTTATAATTTATGTAACGGAAAATTGACTTTTCAGTCAATGATTATAATTGAATAAAAAAAAAGTTTGTTGAATTTATCAAATGAAAACTAAATTTTGATTTTAAAATACAACACTGGAAAAAACGTTACAGGGGAAAAATTGGGGAAAATTGTGTCATCTATACGAATGCTTCAAGCTTCAGTGTCACTTTAAAAATATGAAACAATAGTGTAAGGTTGCATACAATCCAAGAAATAGATGTATAAATAACATGTTTACATGATCACACATTTAGCGAAAATGACATAACTCGCTCTCTCATAACGTCTCTTCGTTGAAAGAAGTCTAATTTTGTAATAAAAAAAATTACAGACTTTTATAGACATTCCCAGACATTTCAAATTTTTATCACAGTTATTTGAAAAAAATATCTGGCATCCCTGCTGGTGATTAACGATCAAGGTGTCAGCATCATCAATGACATATATGCGAACTGGAAGAAGCGTTTAAATCGGTAGAAGCAGGTAAAATGGGTAAAAAACAACAATAAATCGAACCCGTTAATGGGTGTAAACACAGCGCACCGTGAGTCATTTGTTTATTTTCTTTTTTTTCTAATGAATGTTTACATGTGTACATACCAACAAACACCCCCTTTTACCTCACCACTACAAACCTCATAGAATTTAGTCCGTAGTCAAAGCCAACAATTCGACGTTGCCAATTAAAATCGTTTGACATCAGCAAAACTTATTGTTGAACGAGGACTCCGAGTGATTTTGCTTTGTCATTGTTGGCGATGAAGCTTTGCGTTTGGAAACTCTGCCAAGCCTCAACCACTACTGATGAGCGGAAATAATGAAGAGTATGAATAATAGCGGTAGACTACAATCAAGATAGCGACAGATTGATTCGATAAGCCAGATTTATATCATCATTTGTAAGAACGATTAATATCAGTAGAATTTAGGCTAGCTTAGTGCTAGTTCCATTACTACTTCAAGAAATTGTGTTATTGTACCTGTGGGCTGTTACACAATACGCAGCGCTGATTACTCTGGTGAAAATCAGATCATCAGAAAAGAGGTAACGTCTAGTTTATTTTCTGTGAATTACAATGCCCTAAAGGTTAAACTATGTCCCCATAGCGATCCCAGGTGCAAGTGAATGACGTTAGCTACACCGTACGTTTGAATATATAAGTCATACACTAAAGTATGTACTATTTTTCCTATTCTTATGATACTATATTTCTATAATTTTTTCATAAACTATTGTAGAGTGAGCAACCCGAAATCCAATCTTTTGTTCGCGGAAGATTTTTACATTAGGGTGAACCGAATTTGTAAGTAACGATCTTTTATATTCCGAGAAGCTAAAACTAAAACTAAAATATGAATTACAGCTTATAGCATTACGCTAAAAAGAATCGGTGTACTCATCTCTCCCGAACAGTCATGATGCGATATAGACGGATTTTCCAAACTTTTGTGTACGATTTTTTCACGCACTTTTTGTTCTTTCGACTACATCCTCAATACAATGCTTTCGTGACAGCAAACCGGGTGTCAAAACGCGCAAACACACACACACACACGTACACACACACACACACACACACACACACACACACACACACACACACACACGTACACACACACACACACACACAATAATATCTTGATATTGTCAAATTGAAAGGATGTGCCTAATAAACCATCATTGCTTCAAAAATAGCTCGATCGTCTAATTTGAATCATTTAAATTTTTTTTAAATATGCCTTTTTTTTCAACGTAGGACAACAAATTTCTTTTCTATGGTGTCATTTCAAAATTTTGAAATATGAGAGCCACTGACAGACGTTTAAGCAAGAACAAAGTTAATCGATAACTTTGTGTAAATATTCAAATCTCTAGCATTAGCAATTGCTGCTTCACTAACGCCACGTAATTCACATAGTCGAGGTGCTTACTGATGTTGCGAAGTTGCAGCATCCGCTAGCATGCCAAAATATCACTCCGTCGTTTGCCACGTGCCACCCGATATTGACACAATGTTTTGACGTGCAACTAGATGCCACAACGTGGCTACAAAACTGACAATTTGCTTTTTTGCTAGTTGCTTGTTGTCATTGGCGGTTCCTTTTACAATTGAAGGTTGCGGAATTTTACACACGCTGAGATTCAAGCTTAGATAAGTATTGTTAGAGCGTTACGCTAAAATAAATTACTTCATTCGTACACCATTTAATCAGAAAAACTTACAAATGTTTTGCAATTAAATTTCAAATATGTGCTATTTGTATAAGTAGTTCAATGTTTTACTCAAAAATGACCTACTGTTGCTCCCATACAAATCTGCATATGAACTGATGGAAAATATAGTTTACCTTTTCCAGATGTAGATAAGTCCTGTAAAACGGGTAACTAACTAACTTCAGATTATCTTCTGTTTTTTATTTACTTGCTTCCTACTGCATTTTCGTGCATTCTTGCAAGGCTTTACGACATTGAAAAAATATTTCATTTAGTTATTACACTGAAAAAATATTTCACCTAGTTACTACTGGAAACACATGTAGATATTTTGAAATACTAAAATAAGTGACCTTAACGTGAATAAAGACTGGACTCGGAAAAAATGAGACACACAAAAATGATCACCAAAAATTCATTTTAAATCGGATACTTCTCAAATTTTCAGGGATTAAATAACTATATATTAGCTATGTTTTGGCATTTATTTATTTATTGAATTTCCTCCCCCAAGCTGAATGCTCGTACATTTCTCTTAACACTGCTCATGAGATCTTGGGCGAGGCTTTGTCCATCTTCCTTACACAATTTCTCCCAGTTTTTCTTCAAAGCTTCATCGGTTTTGAATGTTTTTCCGCTTTTCTTCAACTTCTTCTTCATTATCGCCCAAAACTTTTCGATCGGACAAAGTTCTGGTGTATTTGGCGGGTTCGCCTCCTTCGGGACCACATTAACGCCCTTCGCTTCGTACCAATCCATTACAGGCTTGGCGTAATGGCACGAAGCGAGATCCGGCCAGAACAGCGTGGGACCACGGTGAGAGCGGAAGAAGGGCAGCAAGCGCTTCTGCAAGCATTCCTCTCGATAAATCTGCCCGTTTATGGTGCCGGTTGTAACGAACGGCTTGCTGTACCGTCCGCACTCGCAGATCGCCTGCCACAACAGGTACTTCTTCGCGAATTTGTCCATCTTTCTCTTCCGGAACTTTTCCGGAATCTCCATGCGGGACGTACCGACAAAAAACTCGAGGCCGGGGATTTGTTTGGTGTCCGCCTTGATATATGTCTCGTCGTCCATGACGAGACAGCCTGACTTGACCAGCCACTCACGGTACAGCTTCCGCGCACGCAATTTGGCCACCGTGTTTTGCTTGTCAGTCCGGTTTGGCGCCTTCCTGACCTTAAAAACACGTAGCCCAGCCCGCTTCATGGTCTGCTGGACGAACCACTTCGACGAATTGACCTTTTTGGCCACGTCTCGGGTGGAAAGGTTCGGGTTATTCTTAAAGTACTGCCTTATCTTCCGCGCCTTCTCTGGGTATTCCGTTTTCGGTTTTCGGCCGCTTCCAGCGCGCCGCTCGATGGTCTTCGTCTCCTGGAACATCTTCACAACGCGGGACACGGTGGAATGGTGGATTCCAAGCCTTTTGCCGATCCATCTGTGCGACTGACCAGGATTATCGATCACCGCGCCCAAGATTTGCTGGCGTAGCTCTTCTTGTTTCGAATGCATCTTGAAAACTACTTGACAGATCGCGATAAAATTTTGCACACATAAACATAACACTCTAAACTAGTATTACATAAAAATTTAACCCACGTGATAAAAAGTTACACCCAAATCAAAGTGTCGCATTTTTTCCGCGTCCAATCTTTATGCTGCCTTTCAACGGTCATAACTTTTCTGCTGAAGTCGGATCGACACGTTTTTTACGCAGGTTGTTGGCAACTTGGTCTGAAATATCATTCAAAAAAAGTGCTTACCAGGTTCATTACATTTAAACTGAGGCAGTTATTTGAGTGGTTCTCAAAATATAGCAAAATTTCCCTTTTTGATGACAATTTGTGAAGAAGTTCTTCTAATGCAAATCGTTTGTGGTCAAAATACGATATTCGGTGGTTTTGAGCTAACGGAAACTGGCATGGAGCTCTGGGTCAAAAAATATCTATCGACCAGTGTAATCATTGCGAAATTTGGCCTATGTAGTCTGTTTATTCCTATCCAAATCTGTTTGCAGGTCATAAACCTTAGCCACTATGAGGTTTTTCAAGAATAATATAAAGACATCATTAACAAGCTTTTCAAAACATTAGTCAAATCATTTCCTCATTTTTGCTAAATGTATTGAACCTTCTTTTTTCTAATCGTGAAGCATTTTCTTCCGTTTCCTAATTCTCCTCAGAATACAAATGTTTCTATCTCAGTAAATGGAATTTATAATTTGTGTACACAACACCTCCAAATCAATTTCTCCTCTATTACCCATCTTAAAAGCATTTAATTGCGCAATCCGATCATTTATGTCATTCATCCTACTCGCCAGAACAGCATCCACAACAACTTCCATCAGCGGCAGGTCCGATCCGATCATTTCACCATCTCTCCTTGCGCAGCAGTGACCGATCACTCTCTCATCCGACCGAGCCGACCGAACCCCCGAGCGGCGTTTCTCCGATTTGACACCACCAGCAGGTCATTGTCCGCGGCCGAACGCGGCCGAAGATGTAGTCCGAAGGTGCTCCGCATGTCGCGACCTTGACTCCTTTTTCTCTGTTCACATTCGACGCCGAAGTTGCAGCATTTTTCCTCGTTCGTACGTGGATGTCCGAGAGCTTCACTCAACCGGTTCGGCGAGGTTGCCGAAGAGCTTTATTTTCTTTTCACTGCTCCGATCTGTCGAAGGTAGGTCCGCTCAGCAATCACAGCATCCCCCTCGGCGGACGGCGACGACAAAGACGACGACGCCACGGTGAAACGAGGAATCAAAGTTAAGCCAATATGGCTGCGTTTATCTTTGCCAAACGGTTTGCCATGGTTGGTTTGACTAAGCAATTGGCGACTTCGTTTTGAACCATCCCAAACAAGCTGCCCGTTGTCAGTCGCGGTGCAGTTGAGGGTTTTGAATTTTCCGAGGTCGCGTGCAGACGCACGCTGGCTGGCAGAGTCAGAAGTGTTGGACGGTTGTAAATAAATATTGCCTCGTTCGGGGTAAGCTTTCGGACACAAAACAAGCAAAGCATCGTCATCGGTTGTAGTAACTGATAGGTCGTGTGCAATTGCGAAAGAACGTGCCACAGCGGATGGCAAGCAGCTGGCAGAAGCGGCGTGAAATGTTAATCCGTGACTCACGCGATTGGTGGGACATTGAGGCGCTGACATATTTTGAATTTTTCGGATACCATCGTCACTGCTTGGTTTGTGATTGGTCTCAAAATGTAGTTCACCAGTTTGTGGGCGCTTAACAACCGTCCGCACCCTACCATCACCGTCACAACAAACGACCCAACATCGAGCATGACCATAAGCTACCGATACTTGGCTGATGCAGTAGTCATTCACCTTCCATGCAAAACCAATTCCGAAGGTCTGCGCCATTCGTCGCGGGGGATCACTTTTGCAAAATCTAATCTCGGCTGTTCGGCGGCACGCGGCGCTGCGTTGTGAAACCGATGGATTAATCAAAACATCAGCTATTTCAAGCCCGCTAAGACTCAGCTGGGTTGAGAAAAAGTGCGGTGGCTTGTTCTTCGCACATTTTTCCTAATGCTTGCATGCTAACGACGGACTTGGAGGTGGGTAGGTCAATACTCCTCGGGTTGCAATGGAAGAGCTGCGCGGGCTGGTCTCATCAGGTGCAGCAAACTTTGCTGAGATGGTGATTGAAGTCGTTGGATGGGATTAGCGTCGCTAAAATGCGATAAGTGGACTTTAAAGGTCGAGAGGAGCCGATCGGGACGGGAATCGGCGCCGAACGTGAATGGCTGGCTCGTGGCCGATCTTGATCTCAATCAGCGTGGTTTGTGGTTGAACAGAGGAGTTGCAACATACCTTAAGATATTGCTGCTTGGCTGAAGTCGGTGAATGAAAGGAAATTCAACAAGAAGTGCATTACTTGAACAAGCGCTGATCGGTTTGTGGAAGCACACGGAATTACTGCCAGAACTTTTTTTTCTCAACATGCTTGAAGCAAGTCTGGTTTATGCAATCTACGTGAAATGGAAGGTTTTCATCACTGTTTAATAGTTCAACTAACGCAGTAAATTGTTCATACGCAGCGTTTAATCGCATGCCACGCATCGGTATGGCATGTGGAGTTTTTCCTCAACCAATACACCATCACGAACCTAAGCCCAGACAACAAGCATCGGTTGGAAGTAGTTTGCAATTGAAATTAATTTTGAGGCACCACCAGAAGTGGCTCGAAAATGAAAACAGTCGGGCCTTCTTGGAGGAAATAGTGGTAGTTTCAAACGGCTTAGGAACCACTGCGCATTTATTAGAAAACCGTTGGCTTTCAAGCAACACAACAAAGCTGTTGATGCAAATAAGTAAATGAATGGAGTTGTACTGATTTGCATATAAAAAACGACATCGTAGGAATTGAGCATGTTCAACGATAGCTGTGAAAAAGTGTCATGCAATATCCAATTCAAGGTTTAAATATGACTAGCTGAGCCTGGTGCGAGTGTTGCTACGAAGAGAAATTGATTAAAATTGGCACGTTTATAATTGTTTTTTGGAATGAATTTAGTTAAAATATTTTCGTTGGCTAATGTGTGACTTCGATTTAAGAGTTTTATGTTTTTTGTTTGTTTGTTTGTTTTTCTTTATTTTACGTTGCATAAGTTTATCGAATTTAACGTTGCCGTTTTTAGAATGATATTTTTTTTTTCATTTTTTTCAATAGTATCTACAAAAAAAGGAGAAGTGCGATAGCTCCTACTATTTTTTCTGACAATTCCAGTTTATAAAACTACCACAATCTACAGACATTCGTTTTCAATTAGAAATGCTATCACCATTCATTTACTTTTTACAATTTAGAATGGTGCAGAAATGTTTGGCTTCGACAATACTGACTGTTTTTCGGCAACAAATTTACGAACCTCCCTAAGTAACACAACTTGTTGTGTAATGTTCAAAAATTCATCTTCATGGTGTATTTTTCTAGTATAGATCACTACTAGTAATTCTTCGTTTCGTACATGACCAAAACAGCGCAATATTGCAATCTTTTTGAATCATCTTTTCAATCATACAAGAAGTTTTTTAGTGCAGGTTTAAGACTAACAGTACGTTGATCGCAGCAAGCCGTGCTTTGAAACTGACGTGTTTTGTTTTTTGATTCGTAGTTTAACTTTAACTAACAGTGAAATCCTTAAATCTCTGCGTGTTTTGAGAAAGACTTAGTGAATACAATCGATTCCCTCTCTAAATGTGTGAGTTTTGGTAGTATTTCCAGATTTTTTTGGGTTTTTTGTGCTTCGTTCCCGCACCCGGAAGAAGGCTTACATCAGCTTAGTTTTGTCTATTAGTGGTCTTTGTCGCGAGTTGATCGACGATAATTAGAGGCGGTATCGTTAAGCAATGGCAAATACGATGGCCTGGTTTGAGAATTTGCCATTTCCAAATCTGGAAGGTGGTGATGGCCCTTATCCGAATGATATCGTGTGTTTACGTGCAGGGCTTATTGTATGTGAAAGTAGCCTCGAAATGGGCGTTACTCTCCATACATTCAAAGAGAAGTTGAAATTGAGTCCGAAATACATCTTGAAATCAGTTTTAAAACATAAAACTTGTTCACGACCAAATTTCCAAATCACCAAATTTTGGTGATACTACAAACTTTTAGATCGAAGATGGCCTCGAAAGAAGAGCAAGTGCCGGATCTGTCAGTAAGAAAACCTGCTAAAAAGCTTGGTTTTCCTGCAAGCACTGTCCAGAAAGTTCTTAAATCTTTTGATACACGTTTGACAACAGCAAAGAAGGCTGGGAGCGGAACAAAAACGGATCTCAGGAACCACCAGAAGGACTCGTAGGTGAAGCAAATATTGCAGAAGAGACCAGACCTTTCGGTACGCACTGTGGCTAAAAAAATATAAATGTCACCAACCTTCGTGCATGCTTCCTAGAACCGGCAAGGTGTGAAGTAGATCAAGGTGAAAACTGTACCGAACCGTAATGATAAATAGAATGTGACGGCTAAAACCCGGGCTTGTAAATTGTATGGAGAATATTTGACGAAGTTTTCTTGCGTGATAATGGACGGTGAAATCTGCTGGAAGACTTGAGGCAGCTTTCCGGAATGACATATTATTCTGCCATGCAACGGAATGGCTTAGAGGAGCTTTTCAGGACGAAGAAAAAGGCCAAGTTTCCCAAAAAATATTTGGTTTGGCAGGCAATATGCAGCTGTGGTCGAGCAAGCCTAGCCTTCATCACTACCGGAACGGTAAACAAGGAAATATATCGTGAAGAATGCCTTGTTACCATTCCCTACGCCAGCCTTACCGCTCCCTCCCTCTTCATTCTGGCCTGATTTTGGAATCTTGTCACTACGCCAAAAGATGTTTTGGAATCGGTTACACAAAGCGAGATACGATCCATGTTGTACCGAAAGAGGTGGAATCCGCCAAACTGCCCGCAGTTACGAGCTATATGGCCTAACGGTATTGGGCTCTCGTAAAAAGAGAACTGTCTCAATATAAACGACAAGCTACAACTATAGAAAAAATTCGAAAATCTTGGACAAAAGCAGCTAAATCGGTTGCAGAGAAGTCTGCACAGACCCTAATGGCTCGGAATAAATTCAAAGATTCGTGGTTTCTTGATGCTGTGGTTGCATGGTTCAGGTTTATGAGTTAGAACTAACTAATACACAATTAAAGGAATAAAAAATGCATCTTGGATTGAACTAACAGCCAGATTTGTTTTGTTTCCAATTTAAATCCGGAAAGCCCGGTAATGTTTCGCTGCTTCTTTGTGGCTTTATTTTTTACGCGGAAATTCAAACCGTGACGTAGCCAAGGGCCTCAAAAATAATTAAATGTGAAAGCTCTAGCACAAGCAGCATGAAAACACTTCTTAAAGAATTGCACAACATTATCCTGAAAGGTGCTCCAGATGCGGCTGTTGATCAGCACATTTCCCCTTAAATTTCAACCACAATTCCAAAAGAAGAGGTTCATTAATTTCACGCAATATTTTCCCCTCTTAAAAAAGCTCTACAGCCTGGGGCTGGCTTCGCAGGAAGAGCGTTGTCGTACAGAACTCTGCCAGAGAATCATCCACAGCGAAAAAAATGATTTCCTCCACGTTCCTGGATTTGGAAAAGAGCTTGTATTGGTGACTGATGCCATGACACGCTAGGGTACGTAGCAATTCGTGCCCGACCGGTTCCACCTGTGGTTGAAGGGGAGCGTTCAAAAAAAACTCTTATCGATTTGAAGCTGTCAGTCATCAACTTCGAGTGATGGTGGTGTTTTGACGGTAAGTAAAATAATTCAAGCCCTCAAACCTATCTAAGCTGCTATAGAACTACTCTGCCGTGAATTCTGCACTCTATATGAATATTGGATTAACGATTATCAAATCAAGCCACAGTAATTGCCTCCAACATATTCGATGCTCTCAAAGAACAAATACAGAAGAGACGATCAGAATACGTCGATATTTCGACAAAGATTTCTCATTAGGGAATGTCAATTAATTACGTCACGCAAAAAATGACTTTTTATACCAAAGGCACCCCCCCCCCTTGTCACTCATTTTGTATGGACCTTCAAATTGTTTTGTATGGATCGTGACGTTGCCAAACGTAGACAATGGCTCGTGGCACAAAGGCTTCCCATGTAATTCTATCAGATAGGTGAACTCTTCTCTTCGAAATGACCGTGCTGGCTTGATTAGCCTTGTTTTCAATTATGAAACATTCGTGGAAAAAGCCATTGTTTACGTTTGTCAGTTTGGCCCTAATGAAAAATCTTTGTCGATTTTTGCTTTTTTGTAATAATCCTGCCGTAACGTAATCGATCAGAAACGATTTTGGCATTTTCTTCAAGACATCTAGAGCTACTTTGATTGAGCAAGCGGACGAAATCTTGAAGCGTCTAATCACTCCTGATGCGATCGTTTGAAGAGATTCCTTACGCCAAACCAGTCGGTAAGGCGCACCTACTAAAAGCAACACCATGCTGGAGGTGGCTGAGTTCGATTCCCGGTCTGATCTAGGATTTTTCTTTAAGGAAAAATTTCTCGACTCCCTGGGCATTGGGTATGATTGTACCTGCCACACAATCATACTTATGCAAAAATGGTACACTGAAAATTTATTTTCGTAAGGTAGCTCTCACGCGTTTCGTAAACATGGATTTTTACATAGAACGAATGTCTCGTATATTGTATGTGAAACATTCTTAGTGCTTTTTATCTGGTGAACAGTGTTGTCATTACACCTTTTTGTAACATCCACAGAAATAAACTTCGTGATGACCAGCCAATCAGCTCGTTTCTCTTTTATACCGTACCCAAAATAAGAAGTTTAAGCGCTGAAGAGACCTGTAACTGGCATGCTCATCCGTCACTCAGAGTTCTCACGAGTCAGCGTGGCCTAGTGTGTTCAACCACGGATCTCAGAAGATAGCGCTTTCAAATATTCGGGATCGGTACCTCATATCAGAATCTATTACAAAAAAAACTGGACAACTCACGTGGTTGCGCTTTTTTGTCAAGTACATTGAGTCGATAGTGGATCTGTCCGGTCTTCATGCAACCACCAGAGAGACGTTTCTTTTCAATTTTTGACCAAATATTCGTAGCTCATTGTATTTTTTTCGTACAATGTACGAATATTCATTCTGTGTCAACAAAAGTTTCGTGCTTTTGACAGTTACGCGTGTGCCATTAATTACAAATGTATTTTCATAAAAAGAACAAATCAGTTTCATTGCTGAAAACAACGAATGGATTTGTGAGTAATACCTTCGATTTTGTAATATAAACGAAAATTAACTTTCAGTGTAATTGGAATCAAAGGCTCTCAATTAATAACTTTGGAAGTGCATTTAGAACACTAAGGTTCAGAGACGCATTCTTGGACATTCGACCGCAATAAGCAGGTGTGCTGTCAAGCAACTAAAGCATTGAAATGCTAAAAGAAGAAGAAGCAGCGATCGTTGAAGCTGAGACAACGACCACACCTGACAATTGGTACGAAGAAGATGCCTCTTTGGATGATTTTTCTGGTTTATCGGTTAAAGAACAACTCCTGAAGAGACTGCAGCAGAGCAAAACACTTGCGTTGCCGGTGGCAACTAAGCTGACGCCAGGATCCTTGCAAGCAATCCGTAAAGAATTCTCCTACTATGAATCTAAAGAGATTAAGGGCAAGTACATCACACTGATTTTTGAAGCTCTTGGAACCATTCGTCCAGCTCAGTATGTTATGTCTACTTAAGCTTCTCTTTGCCTAGCTCAGCAAGCAATTATTTTAACATTTGAAGTTTGTCAATAAATATTGTTTTTCACCCAAAAGTCCAAATCATAAGTTTTTTATTTATTTCTGTAATATGATGTGATGATGTGGTAAGAACCTACCATCAGTGCATGCAGTTACTTTCTCTTGGCTGCAGGACTATTCTCAGCCAGGTTTGGCTGAGAGAAAAGCCGGCGTGGTGGCTTTGTTGGCAGCAGCTTCAGTCGATTCTCGGTGAAGATGCTTCGGAAGACATACGGCCAGAAGGCCACGTGTCTTTGCATGGCAAGGACTGGCGATCTCCACGAACCCTCGTCCAGTCAACAAATCCGTTCGTGCTGCCTTGGGCCAACCCTATATCACTTTGAATCATTGCGCTGTACGTCCGATTGTCGTTTGCCTCTCTAACACGATTTAGAAGCATCTCGGCAGCCTTGAATACGCTATGCTGCAGCAGAATTCGCTGTACAGGCTTTGAGACTATGACATTGAATCGTCAATTTTTCGAATTCAGTTTGGGAATGGACATTTGCCTGCAGCCTGAGCCGATCTCGATTCTGGCGGCGCACGCCGTCACTCTGGCTGCGTAATCTGATTTTGCAGTTCAATTTTTGCCATTACTGTTTCACAACTCACAATATTATTATATTTGATGATATTCCTTCATATATTATTTAAACATAAGCGCATTGATTTAGATGTCCCATTTGTCGCTCAATTCCGAACTTCAATTGAATCTTCCCTGCCTCGAGAGCAGCTCCTAACTCCGGAGCAACTAACGTGTTCAGCAAAAATAAAAGTGAGTGCACGTTAGAAAATCAGCATCAAGCCGCACAAAGTGACCTCGGCAACAGCCAACCTAGAAGCACACGTGTATGAGTTTTGTAAAATTTCAATATCGGCGAACAAACTTTTTCAGGACACCCCGCAAATCCTTGATTTTGGACAGAAACGCTATCGCTATATTAAAGCAGAGCAAAAACTGATATGGCGTGGACTCCACAGAACTCTACGACCTTATGACAACACAACATTTCTTTGCATTTCGGTGGATCAACAAGACGAATGAGTGATATGTAATAGACACATTGCTTGTGATATTTTCATTAACATAAATATATACACACTATCTTTGCAAACATGTCATGGAAATGGGAGGGACCCTATCGGGGCATCCGATTGAAGCGACTCTGGATGTGGACAGTGATGAATGTGAACTCCCCATTGCTAACAGTTAAAAAGTCTCACGTTTGGTTCACGAGGGAGGAGTGAGAGGCTTTTTACCCAAAGTGCCCAAGTAGACCAAGCCAGTAGCCGTTTCGCTAGAAAACTGGATGACTCATGCACTTGAAGACGTTATGCACTCAAGAATTCAACTACAATTGGTCAGACCTTCCTTGCGTATATTCCTCGTGCCACCTCGAGCAATCTCACTTTCGGAGTCAATCGTATGCTCAAACCGTTTGCCAGAAGTAGGGCTTTATGGTCAATTGTAAGCCAATCTCGAGCCGTGAAATCTGTGCTGGTTTGTAATCTCTCAATACATAGCCTGTTGGTTTGTGTGAAAAAATATAGTTGATGACTACACACAGTTGTAAAAGTACCGAATACTTAGTTCAATTCACCCAGATTGACAGTATTGAAGCGGGTTTCATTCGTCGTGTGTTAACAGAATTACTGACAATCGGGTTATGTTCGATAATGCGGGTTACTTTGATTGAGCATAAGGACTAAACGAATCATTTTTTTTAAACACAATATAAAAAAACATTTTTGAGCGAATCAGTAGAATGATTGTGGATGGGAAACTAGGAGAATTTAAAATTAACACTTCATTCGATCACTTAAAAAAAATTAAACAATTCTTTCAAGTTTTCTAGTAAACGCGAGCAAATTCCTTTAAAGTCTACTAGAGAAAAGTTCGTTTACTAGATAATTTGAAAGAAGTGTCTTAATGTTTAATTTTTTTAAGGTGATCAAATGAAGTGTTAGTTTTAAATTCTGCTAGTTTTCCAATCACTATACAAATAATTTATTATTAAACAGCTCTTCTACAAACAATTCTACTTTTGAGTAGCCAAGCGTACTATCAAAATAACATACATTATTTAAGCTAGCCCATGATGTTCAAACAGCTCAGTGAATTCCTAACCTTTCGATACGCGTGCACAATTTGCAGAAAGAGCAACAGAGCGAGATTTTCCCACGTGTGTTATATTTTTGACAAAGAGATGAATCAGAAAAGAGTCCATTTTTGGCCACCACATTAAATGATAATGCCTCTAAAATTTTTGAAAGCATGCGACTCACAAACTACTGCAGTTCCGTGATGGAGGCACACAGTTTTCGAGCCCTGTACTTTCAAAAAGCAAAACTGACATTGAAAAATATTGGCTAATTGCTTCTCTTTACGATAAGAGAACTCGAGAAACAGCTGGAAGTGAAACACAGTTCAAGGAAAATTGGCGATCAGCATCAAGTCAAGGTTGATATTACAGCAACACAAAACTTTTTAGAAGCTGTGAAAGTAAAGCCTGACAGCTCGCTTTTATTTGGAAAAATCGGAAGCCTATTCAAATATGTTTCCTGTGTTGTGTAGACGATGAGCTCCAAAAAAAAAATGTTGATCATTTATATCATAAACTCATCAGTGTGCAGTAAATCATATTTGACCATTTTGGACCGTCCCACCCTTTATACGGGAAAATTATTTTCTCTAATTATCTTTTCGAGAGAGAAAGTAATTTGAGCTTGTTGGTTGTGTTTCTCTTTTCGTTATTTACAACATCGAGAGAGCGAATGCAAGCCACCAAATCAGATTTCAACCATTGAGTATTTTCATTTATACGTGCATGAGATGACATTTGATAGTTGACATGCTACCATTTGACGACGTTAACTTGCTTTGGAAAACGTTTACAGAAGATAGACTAAATTTGGCATCTAAATTCAAAGCAAAAGTGGCCGCATACGCTCTGATTGTGGACTGTATTTGCGACATCAAGTAAATGCAGATCGTCACCGCAACAAGAAAATAAGGCCACTCAAGATTCTAAAGCAACGCCAGGAATAAATTCTAAAGGTCGACTTGAACGGAGCTACGGAAGTTCTATGGATAGAATCACGTTTCGTCGATACCATTGGGCTTGGCATCCAGAAAACAACCCCACCGGAACTTCCGCTGATGGACTTTAACAACTGATTCAAGCAAATATGGTTTGATCATCTTTAGCATCGGCATAATTGATTGTTTTTGTTTTGCTTTTTTATTAAATAAAATAAAAATTAATAACTGAAGTACCTCGATTCGATTTGTGGTTTTGTGTATAATTCGTTCCCTACAAGAGTTAAGCAAGAACATTTTCCACAAATTCTAAAAAATGATTCGACTTCATGGAAACCGCAGGAAGGGGGTTGGAATTTACAAAAAAGTCCAGTCAAGTCTACAAGGGAAGGGGGTTGAATTGTCAGTTGCACCGGTCTACGTTGCTTTATGAACAGCCCTAACTTCGTTATGCCAGTATGATGAACGAATTAAAAATGATTTAGCTATTTCGTTCTACGGTCGAACATTATTTAAAATGTTACAATTGCTAGTATCATGACGTATCAGCAAAAAGCTGAAACATAATCGATCAAATCATTAAATTATAGAAAATCATTTCAATTCGAACGCTTAATGTTTGTCTGAGTTCTGAACGTTAATTTGAGTAATTGTGTCGCCAACTACGATGATGATAGTTTAAATAGTTTCAATGGTAAGGATTGTGAGGATTCAAATTATTTCCTTTAGTAAATGTTGAATTGGTTAAGTGGTTGGAAGACGGGTCTTGTAAGTTTGGAGTTGATGGTTCAATCCTGGTTCATATATAACTTTTTGAAAATTCAAATGAAAAATTTATTCTACAGTCAAACTTAAATTATGGTTTATAGGCTCCACCTTCTTTTCTTTTTAAATTCTACAGAAGTATCCTAACGGGTTTTCAATGACCGGAAAGGTGACATATTTATTTGTCACGTTAGAGCAAACATTTATACAACTAAACATTTCGTGTTACTTGGGACCCGGTGCAACCGAAACGGCACCATCCTACAGGACGGTCTGGAAGTGGCCCATTACACTGTCCGGTCCAGAAACCACTGGGGCTGGATAATTTCACCCGGTTGAGTAGAGTACCTCAGCTCGGACAAATATACAGTGGGGCCGAAGTTGGCTCCTCGAGGAATCGGCAGCTGATCACGAGGCGGAACTACCACCACGCCAGCTGGGAGAGGTTCTGACAGCAAGGTGATCACAGTGTCGATTTCAACGGGTCGGTCTCGAGTTGGTTGATGACATCGATCGGCAACTAGAGAGAGTGGAATAGGTGATCTCTCATTCGCGGGAGCGACATATCCCAAGTATAGTCAGGTGAGCAACTCTGTATCTATTGATAGACCGACTAAAGGTGTGATGCAATTGCGCAACGCCACTCGAATGACAATGCCAGAGAAATGGTCTGCCTAGCTTAAAAAGTCATTGTATATTAAAATAGTTACAAAATTGTTTACTAAAGTTATCAAGGCCTGAATTTTGAACTTCAGAAATGATTTTTTCCGATAAGATCCACGCTCTTCCAGATTGAGCAAAGCCATCTTGAGAGTTGCCAAAAAAAATTAAAAACTAAATCAAGACCTATTCCACCGTTGATCCCATTAGACAGTTATGGCTATAAGGATCAATCCCAACAAACATCGACGCTGAATAACTGTTTATTCAAACAAATTTGAAGAAGTTGTTCAGCTTTTTCTTCTAGAAAGCTGAATACCTTCTTCAAATTTGATTGAACAAGCGACACTGATGTTTGTTGGGATTGATAACTTCTACAGATACTTCGTCAGCTCCCACAATCTCACAGAAAACTTCGCCAATCCGCACGAAGCTGCCATTAGTCAACTTGCAAACAACATCCATCCAAGTCCCAATGATTTCTTGGAGGAGTTTGAGTTCTCAGTTGACGAACTTTTGACCTATAATAAAACTACAAAGAACATGAAGGTCCCAGGTTTCGACAACATTGGGAACTTGAAGCTCAAGCAACAGAGCCCCCAGTTCTGCGGTCATCCGGCGTAAACTGCGACTAAGCTACTTCCCCTCGCGTTAGAAGTCAGCCAAAGTCATCCCCAGTCTGCAATCTGGGAAAAACCTGTCTTTTTCCATGAACTATAGACCAATCAGTCTTCTCTCAGGATTATCCAAGCTATTTGAGATAGCGATCTACCGTCTATATCGCACGTCTGCCGAAGAACTCAACATTTAGCATGACGAACATTTTCACGTGAACCGAGTCACCAACAACAACGAACAACAAACAGCAAATCATCTGCCATGGCACTTTTTGACATCTAGTAGGCCTTTGATAACGTTTGGCATGATGGCTTGGTGTTCAAGCTAAAATGGTACAATCTCCCCATCTTCCTGGTGAACATAATTATAAACTATCTGTTGGACAGAGTATTCCGTGTTTCGCTGAATAGTTCAGTTTCCGATGCACAGTAGATCTCCACCGGTATTCCGCAGGAAAGTATACTCTAGGTTCACTTCTGTTTAACCTGTTCACCTCGGACATATCTCACTTCCTATCGTTGTTCACCGATGATGCCGCAGTCGTCCACAATGGATAACAAGAGCACTAACCGTGAAACTATAGCTAAGCCTGAGTGTCCTTTCACAATACTTCACTGAATGGAAGATCTGTATCAACACAGCGAAGACCCAGGTCATACTCTTCTCATACTCCAAATCTCCCAGTCATGCTCCGCCTGATAATTGTTCAGCTGTATTTCTTGGCGTTTCCTTAGACAGCAAGCTCATTTTCAGGAAGCACGTTGACAAAACTGTCCCAAAGTGTAACGTTCTGTTGGAGCTACTAGGTCAACAGAAGATCTACATTGTCCCTGAAGAACACCTTTGCTGCCAACAAACAAATCATACTCCCGGTAAACTAATGTCCTGCAAAAATACGTTTCAATGCCTTTATAACGTATGATGGTCAAAAACTTTCAACTTGAAATAAATTAAGAACCTTGCTTTAAACTGTACTAGGAAGCAGTGATTGAACGCCTCGTTGCCTCCGCTTCTACAAAATTACCCTTTTTGGTGCATTCCGCCTGGTAAAACCAATCATACAGTTCCATCATAATTTGCAACGCCAAATAGCCCCCCACTAATCATAGCCCAATGCGTGACTACCTGATCCGTCACTTTAATTTAATAAATCGAAAGGAATACATTACTCGTACGGCCATTTAGTTTTTATGGCCTGGGTACCTACTGCTTGACCACGCCGTCCGCTGAGTACAAATGTAAATCACATAAGCGGAGTAATCAATCCCAATGTCAACGTCAGGCACCTGCTGCCACGCCAAACCACGCTGCTCCACCACTACATAGCTATGCTCCGTGCATTGTCGCATTAATCAACGAGCAAACCGGTAATGGCTCAGGCATTCCACATCGTAATTCCACGGTAACGCCACTTGCAGCATTTTAGCGACCTTGATCGATACCAATTGTCACTTTTTCCTTCTGTTCCCTTGACGATCCACTCGAGCGAGAAATGCCTTAAACACAATTTTCATCCAAGGAAAACTGGAGCCCTTTGACATCCAGACACTTACGTTCTTCAACAACCGCCACTCCTTTTAGGTCATATTCTGCCTGAAGGTTTTGCGCGCTTCTTCTTCTTCTTCGTATTCACCATCAACACACCAATTCCATCGTTTTCCACTTGGACGTTTCTTTGTTTTCGCCTGTCCACTGAAGTCACAAAACAAACAAAACACAAGGAGCGATCACGCAAAAAAAAAAACAAACAAAACACAGCAACCACGTGAGAAACGACTCGAACCTGGAAACGAACGTGAACTGCCCGCTATCAATTACTTCGCCATACTGCAGCGGGAGCCTGAGCCTGAGCCATCGCACCAGCGCCAAGGAGTTCAACATTGCGCACCCCCTCAACACACAAATAGAACAGCCAACAACGGCCGCCTCGCTGATCGTTCCGATGATGGTGAACGGTTTTGGCTTGGCTGTAGGTAACTAGATTGCCAACGAGCCGGTGAAGTTTGAGCCATTGCAAATAGCAAGTAGCATAGCTTTGCCAAGTAGGAGAGCGAGTCGAGAGTTGGCCAGTTGGTTAGTCAGTCAGTCAGTCAGTTAGTCAGACACGCGCGCAAGGGTTCAATTGCATCATGAATTTTAATTGCTTTCCGAGAGTGCGTTTCGTTTCATGATCAGGCTGTGTTCCTTTGCCAGTCGATGATGACGGTGAGATGATGATGGGGGTAAGTCCGAGTAAGAGTTCAGGTCCATTTTAAGCCCGAATGGCTGAAGAGTTATGACGTGAAATGGAGAAGCGTGCAATGTAAGCGCTTTAAGTTGAGGTGGATAGTGGCGAGCTTTGGGTGGTGAGTTTGAAAGCTTGTATGAGTTGGTATGGTGAGATATAACGTCTAGATTATTCATGGCTTGCTTTGAGGTTTATTTCGTTTCGTTAAGAGGCGCTATTGTTGGTTGGAAGGCATTCAACGATAGCAAAGCTTTCATGGTCGTTAAATGTCAGCGTGAGTTAGAATTAGCGCTTATTTTGTTAAATCAAATATTTATATGGAATTGAAATATTTTTATGATGAAAGAACTCTAGCTCGAAAAGCTTCCGTTGGTGCGACGTGAGTTTTTTCACTTCTTAAGTGACAAAAATTACTTCAACTCTCGAAATAAACCTCTATATTTTGAGCTTCCATATATTCAATTTTGATGTTTTCAAGTTTTTAGTTTGACCCTAGATTCTTCAAGATTATTTTTTAGTTTACAGTACTAAATTTTCCTGTAATCTGGAAGATGCCATGTCTATTTCTTAAAATATTCATATAGTGGCTTGTTCTATTTCTTCTTTGGTGATGAACTAAGTGTTCTAGATACTTCTTTTAAGTTAATAATTCAGACACCTCGATGCCAACACCAATGCATGGATTTGTATATGTATTCTCTAGAAGCTGAAAGCTAGCTTAAGTCTTGGAAAGTTGAAAAATGTGAGTTTGTCTCCTTTCTGCATGAAGGTGGCTTTCAGCTATAATCTGGTTCATCACCAGAGGAAGGCACCTCCACCGTATATATTGCAAAGGCATTATATCCCTTCCGAAGGAAGATGCGAGCGAAGATTTTTCCACCTCAGAAAAATCTCACTTGGCTGGAATTTGACCCAAACGAACTGGGGTGCCAGGCAGCAGTCACGCCTACCACTACACTACCGGCGCCGGCAAGAGGAACAATTCCCAACGCAATACATGCGCCTTGACTGGGTCAGGAAATAAATCAGTTCACCTCCCGCTTGCCGTGCTTACACCAACTAGACTCTCTGGAATCTGTCTTGTGGCAGAATTGTTAATAATCGGTTGCAATATCTTCTATAGGACTAATTTCAGTCATATTCAAGATCATGCAACCACGTATGATGTTTCTTAGTCCCCTTCGTACTTCTGTTTGGCAAAACTCCAATCATGTTTCAAAGTTATTCGTAGTATGAACGACAACTAATTTTCAGTGTAAAATCAATCTAAGAGTTTCTGCAAGATAAAATTTTTCCCACTTCTTTTCAAAACTTCTCACAATCGAGTGCTTCACCAGATCTCTATAGCTTCAGAACTTATCTTTTATTTCTTAGATGTTTTCATCATCAAATTCGCAGAATCTCATCCTGAAGCTATCAGAACTTTATTTGAAAGTTCCTTTAATTTCACATGAAGCTCCCTAAGCTATACCTTTCAATTCCTGCAACTGAATTTTGAAACTCATAAACCTTTAAATTGAAGTTTTCACCTATCTTCAATGTTGCTAACTCAAAATTTGATGCGTATGGTTGAACTACATATTGTTTTTCTAAACATAAACTTATGTTGAAATTCCAACATATAAATCTTAAGATTTCGGAACCAAATATTAAAGTTCTCATAATTTTAGCATACATTTTTTTTTAGATTAAAATTTCAGAGACTACATAATGAAGGAATGAACTTCATTTCGAAGCTATTCAAACTGTATTTCCAAATTCCTTAGACTTCAATTTTAGGATGCGGAAAAAGATCAAACTTCCTGAACCTTATTTAAATTTGTGATCTTTGCGTTTCTCTCCAGAAAATAAACGAAAAAATAAACTTTAAAAACTTTAAAAAGTCATATGAAAGTCTTTTGAGCTCTTGAATGAAGTAGATTAAAATCTGAAAATTTAAAGCACGAGTTTTGAAAATCAAGAGATGAAATTCGGGACCTTTACAATCTAGCTTCGAGGGCAACACAATTAAGATCTTGTGACTGAAAATAACGAAGACAAATTCTGTGAAGTTAACTCCTCAGAATGTAGAGACAATGTGTTCAAAATAAATTTCAGAGAATTCTAAGAGGTTCTAGAAATTTCAAGAGGCGCTTATAACCTTTTGAAATTTCTAGAACCTCTAATAATTCTCTGAAATTTATTTTGAACTCATTGTCTCTACATTCTGAGGAGTTGACTTCACAGAATTTTTCTACGTTATTTTGAGTCACAAGATCTTAATTCTGTTTCTCTCGATTGCTTGATTTACGAGAAGTTCAAAATAATGTCCTGAGAACGTACAAATTAATAAGGGAAGGTCCATTAATTATGTCACGTAGTAACAGGTAACAGGAGGTTCTGGATGAAATTCACAGATCTTCAACGTTCTTTTCTTATGATTTGGAGAGAAATTCTTCGAATATCATTATAAATTCAGATAGCATCAAGAAACAGTTCAGGGAATTTTGAGATAAAGTTCTTGAAACATCGAGATGAAAGATGAAGTTCTCGAAACTTCAAGATAAAAATCTAGGAAATACAAGATGAAGCTCTGGAGCATCAAGTTAAAATTCTGCGAACTTCAAGTCAAACTCTGAGAACTTCATGACGCAGTTCTGGGAACTTCAAAATGAAGGTAACATCAAGAGGACATTTTGGCACCATCTAGATTAAGTTATTGAATCTAAAAGATTTTTGGAAACCTCAAGATGCAATACTGAAACATCAAGAAAAAGTTTTTGGATTTTGATTTGTAACTTAACAAATGTATTGGAATTCAAGGAAAAGTTGGCAACTTCAAGGAGAAGTTCTGGGGCGATAATATAATTATCTAAGGACTACGGAAAGAAGTCCTGGGGACTAAGCTGAGAAGTTCGAAGAACTTCAAGAAAAAGTTTAAGGAATATTCAACCAAAGTTCTAAAAATGTCAAGAAGAAATTCTGGGAACTTACAAACAAAGTTTGAAGAACATACCACTGGAGATTTGAAAAGATCTAGATGAATGTCTGCAATCTTAAAAATAAAGTTCTGTAAGCTCCAAGATGCAGTTTTGGGAAGTTGAAGTTCTGAGAACTTTTTGATGAAGTTCTGGAAGCTTCAAGGTGTAAGTCTGGAAACTTCGTAAAAGCTTTCTGTGAACATAAAGATGCAGTTTTGGTTGCAAGGTGGAGTTTTGGGAACAAGAAGATGAATTTCTGGGAACTTCTGGATGAAGTTTTGTGAACTTCAAGACTGAGTTCCTGGGAACAACAACATGAATTTCTGGAAACTACACGATGAAACTGTGGGAACTTCAAGATGGAAACCTGGGAACTAGAAATGATGTTCTGAAAACCTCAAGTTTAAGTTATGGGATCTTCAAGATAAAACTATGGGAACTTCAAGACGAACTTCTTGGAACTTCAAAATAAAGTTCTGGGAACATGTAGATTAAGTTCTTGGATCTTCAGGATTATGCTCTGGGAACTTCAAAATGAAGTTCTGAGCACATCGAGATGAAGTTCAGCTCAGAGAACTTCAAGATGGAGTTTTGTGATTTCCCAGAAGGATTTCCGGAAGCAGTGCAATGGAGTTCTGAGAACTTCACGAAAAGTTCTGTAAACTAAAAGAAGAAGTTCTTTGAACCTGAAGCTGAAGTTCTGAGAACTAAAAGATGAAGTTCTGGAAACTTCTAGTAGCTATTTTGTGAACTTCAAAATGAAGTTACGGAAAATTAATCTGTTAGATTAATAAATAAAGCTGTGTCTTGAAGACCCCCAAATTTTATCAAAACTCTTTCAAATCATTATCTTGATCTTGAAGTTCGTGGGGAAAAATATTAAAGTTCTACAAACTTTATTTCCAAAACTTAATTTGTCATTTTAACGAACATCTTCTGGGTATCACCTTGTGGTACGAATTTTTTTAAGCTTAAAACTTCAGAAAATAGTCCCAAAAATTCACAAAATTGTTTAAATAACTCCTCACAACTTCTTCTTGTGGTTCCCAAAACTAATATTCTCAAAACATCGTCTCAAAGTACTAAGAACTTCGTCTTGAAATTCCCAGAGCTTTGCCTGAAGATCCCAGAATTCGATCTTTGAGTTCCTAGAGCTACACGCTTAGAATTATAAGCCGCGTCTCGGCTTTCTGAAACCGAGATCCGCACAGCCGACCTCTCGGTTTCGATCTCGGCTTTATTATGCTAACCGATAATCTCGGTTTGCGTCAACCTGAAAACTCATTTAGTTAGCTGGGAATCTCGACATGAGCAAACTGATATAGCGGTTAAAGTTCAAAACAAACAAAAATGTGGGTTACCGAGATTTCGGTTAAATTATGTGTAAATACTCGAAAGTTTTGATTAGATTTTCATAGCAATATTGAATATTTTATGCCTATAGGCAATACCCTGCAGAGATGGTGTTTTGCGTCAAATCCGTTGACTGGCTGGTACAGGAAGACGTGGAGTACAGTGATCTAGATCTTCGGATCTTATAAGTTCTTATAAACCTGACTAGAATGTGAAACCTATTGGCACCTTTTTCTGCCCTAATAAAACCAAATCGATTTAAATTGGCTTTCATAAAACTTTAATAAAACTTAATAAAGCTGGTTGGTTTTGGAAATGTTATCTGGGATGTTGATAACAGTCCATGAATACAAAAGCTCAATTAGTTGTAGGAAAGTCTAAAAATCAGAGTGGGTAAATGGAATAACTCAATGTACTGAGAGCTGACTGTAGTCGTGATTTTGGCTGCAGGTAGTGAACAAACGTCAAAGATAGCTATCAAAATGATCCTCGTTTCCTTCCGTTGGTTCATAACTTTATCCCGAGCAGGGAAAAAAACATTTTAATTCTGATCCTAATTACTAATGTTGGTTTCGATGAGCATGGCGTAAGAGTTGCAAGCAAAATATGTTTTAAATAACGTTTGCATTTAAAAAAATTGATTTTTTTTTCGAATGGTGATAAAAAGAGCTAAGACAGATACTTGCTTTTGATAAATTTCTCATTATTCCCCAATTATTTAAGCTTACTTGCAAAAACCTTCTACGGCCTTGCGAGCGGCCTTCCGGCAGTTAATCGGAACATTCGTTATGGTGGATTAAAACATGCATGTGGCATGTTTTTTAGTACTTTGTTCGTTTTATTTATATATTTTATTAATTCCTCCTCAGTTTTCGCAACAAAATTGTTGCAGTAGATCTTACGTTTCAGGCTGAACCAGAAGTTCTCGATGGGACGCAGCTGGGGGACGTTGGTCGGGTTCGCCGATTTGGGTACCGCATCGATATTCAGCCGCTCCATCTCCTCGAACGAGTAATGGGCTGACGCCCGATCCGGCCAGAACACCGCGTCTTCGCCCTTATGGTATTTCTTGATGAACGACGCAACTTCTGGTTTTTTGCCTGCAGCTTTATGTTCATGTTCGCCAGGTACTTTTCCACTGTTTGGCCGGTTGAACCGACCTCCCGGCCAAGCGCACGTAGCAGTGTAGCCACTTTTCTCTCGGTCTTCCTCTCCAGCAACCTTTGGAGCTTCTTGTCGCTCAGGGTCGTCGGCCGTCCGGAACCGGGCTTTCTTTCGATGCTTTGATTGTTGTCAAATAGTGCCAAGATGCTGGAATGGGCATATCCGGCGTCCACAAATTGCCACACGATGTACGTTTTCAACGCGGCGGGGTGCCGTTCTTTGAACGCGCACACTTCTGAACGGAGTTGCTTCACTGTTTTTGTCATCACGGTTAGAGTTCGACTGATAGAGCTGTCAAATTTTGTCTGCTCACTCATAGGTTGCTATGATTGATGATGCATGGGTTTGTCAGTACCATGAAAAGTCAATTTTTGTCCATATTGTTTAATGCAAACGTTTAAATAACTTGTTGTTACTATTTTGATATTGGCTTTCTCAGTGTTGTATAGGTGTGATAAAGCTTGCTTCAGATAGAATTGGAACAAAAACAATTGCCTAATTGCCTATATTTCAGTTATTTATTATTGAATTCAAGATCTTTTTTTATACAAATGAAGCGTTTTCTTCAAGTTTTCTTTTAAGAAAAAAATACGGATAAAATTATTCGTCACGGTTTCGAAGGAATTCTCGAATTTTTCCTGTAACACGGCTCATTAGGCGGCGCACACCTTCTTCGTCCATCGTTTTAGCTATCTTATTCCACCAGGTCTTCATCTGATTGATGTCTTTGACAACCTTTCCCTTTGCCTTGAGTCTCCTCTTCATGATTGCCCAGTATTTCTCAATAGGGCGGAACTGAGGGCAGTTGGGTGGGTTAAGGTTTTTCGGAACAACCTGGACCCCTTTCTCTGCATACCATTCTTGAGCGACTTTGCTGTAATGACAGCTTGCCAAATCTGGCCAAAACATTACGGGATGGTCGTGGGATCGAATGAACGGCAAAATTCGTTTTTGGAGGCACTCTTTTTGGTATAGTTCCGACGTCATTGTCTTATTTGTAACGAAAACTTTCGTTTTTTTGCCACAGCTGCAAATGCCCTGCCAAATCATGAATTTTCGTGCAAATTTGTCGGCAAAAACAATTTTAAATTTGGCTGAAACATCCCCCCGAGCCGTTGCAAAGTTTTGACCTGGGATTTGCCCGAAGTCAGCCTTGACATAGGTTTCATCGTCTATCAGAAGACACCCGTCGAACTTGGTCAGCACCTGGTCGTATAGCTTCCGAGCACGGATTTTGGCCACACTATTCTGTTTTATGGTCCGATTTGGCTGTTTGCTAGCTCGATACGACTTGATTCCTTCCCGGAGTCGAGTTCTCCTCACGGTACTATGGGCAGCACCGAATTTTCTGGCCAAATCACGGTCCGACAGATTGGGATTCATCTTAATCGTCTTCAAAATCTTACCACGCAGTTTCCGGTCGACAGTTCCACTCCGACGATTGGCTTGAGGCTTCCGAATCGTCATCAATGTTTCCTTATGCCGTTTGATAACGCGCCATACGGTATTTCTGGGCAATTTCAGCTGTTTAGCTAGCCTAGATGCAGACCAATGGATTTTCCAAATATCTGTGCACAATTTTTTCCCTTCTTTCGGCTTCCATGTTGATTGTTTACAAAGTACAGTTGATTTGCGGAATGTCAAAAATACATACGTGAAGCTGACAAAATTCCCGACACGTGGGCGCCAAGAACTTCCAAATCCGTTCACCAGGAGCGCCACAATATGAGCAAAAGTTTGTTCCAATTCTAAATGAAGCAAGCCTTATTGTGAAAAATTGTAAAGGTACTGTAGGTATTTCATCTCTTATCCAGACCCTAGCGATTGGTTAAAGCAACTTAGTTGTGACTTAATAGAGTCACATTAAATTTACTTCAACTGGTTTGAAACTGGTTTGTTCCTGCTAACGTAGTCTACCTATAAGTTAATTAAAATATTGTAGAGTAGAGCAAATGGCAACTTTGTGTTTGATTTGATGGGCTCATTCAAGAGAGTGAATACGCTGTGGTTGTGACATATTTGAAGCAATGTTTGAAGTCCTGAAAACTGATTACCTGTTTAATGAACAGGTTCAACATTGAACATTGAACGAGACACAGAGCTCTCATTTTGAGATTCTAATATCGTCATCTCAAAGTTCTCAGAACTTTATCTTGAAGTTCTAAGAACTTCACTTTTAATTCTTGTTCTTGAGTTTGCAGAACTCTCATTCTTATTTTTCATTCTTAGGAGCCTGGAGTTTGTTTTACGTTTAGAAGTTGTTTTTTTTGTTCTATAAAATTTAATAAAAAAAAAAATCATGATATAAAATATGAAATTTCAATGTTTTCATTTACAAAGAAATTACATACCTATTACAATACCTTTAATTCTTTTTAGAATTTTTATTTATTTATTCCAGCTCAACCGATACACATACAGAACGTTGAAGTTTATTTACTAATTTTAAAGACCTTAGATTTTTTTCGTTTTCGAGGTCAAAACCTTATGTTTATAGGCAACTTTACTTGTATTGTGGTGCAGTCAAAAACAAGATTATTATTACTGGTGTGAACCACAAAACCTGAGTCTTGTTTACTAAATGCTTAAACACGTTGTTTGCTAAATAGTAGGCTGGTCAACTTTGTTTTTTCTTTTCTTTATATAGGAGACTTTCAGCATTAGGCTTAAATAAACATCACAAACGCACTCTCGATTTTGTATAGATTCTTATGAAAACTGACTGGAATACCTCCCAATCTTGCTGGTGCTCATTTTGAACGTTTATTCTGCATAACTATCGAATGCTTTGGTTATGTTTCAATCCTTCAAATAGTCAAACATTTCCCAATCATGCTGATTGATGTTGCCAGCGAAGCAGTATTCCACCATCCGAACCGCAACCATTAATCATCACCACGGCTTACAACTCCCAAACAAACAAAACCACCCGCAGTTGTTCCTTTCACCCCGCTAAGGTAACCGAACGTGATCCGCTGCAGTATCAGCCCCAGCGTGGCTCATGGTGGCTTCTAAAATCCATTCATCCAATCCTCTTATCAGACTTGAATTGTGTAATTGTTGTTGTTTTTTCCACTATTTTCTGCACTTCCAACATCCATTCATATGAGCACATACATTTCCATAAGATAGTTTGGTCTTCCCACGCGTCATTAACATAGGTGTGCAAACATGCCCCGCCCTTTGTACCTCCCGCTCCCGGGGTCGAACATTTTGCCAATCGCCCTCTAAAGTGGAGTGAACTCTCAAAGCGCGGGAACTGCGTTGATCTCTTTAAGACACTATGATCAAACATAAAATGTGTCACACAATGTGGTTGAACATCTGCCTCTCCGAAGTTCGTCCGAAGGTGATGGATTGGGTCGATGGATCTGTTTTCGGAATAAATAAATATTTAAGCGTCGAACCGTGAGACGCTGCAGGATGCTCAAGTATTGGCCAAAAGAAAATATCGGTTTTGCGGACCCGCAAGCAAGCGCAATTTAAGTTCTCCACTTCGTCCACTTACTCAAAAGCGTTTTCGAAGGTAAACAGGCGACGCCAAAGAAAGACGTTGGCCTAGGTAAGGAGGTGCTCATGCATGTAACAGTGACGGAGAGGTCGCCGGAGACGACGACGGGGGGCATCGGTGACATGTCAAGTGACGTGTCTGGCCGGTTTCGACCTTTGCGTAATATTTAGTGACTTGCTGCAGGATTGCGCGGACTCGAGATGGTTTCGTACGCAGAATTCAACTAACCATTATTGATTGCGTCTCATGGCGCGCGGAGGTATTTAATTGTCTTTTGCTTCGCTTCCCCTGGCGGCTATGAGGGGGGGCAATATATATTAACGTGTTAACTGGTTTGATGGCGTTGGTGCATTTTTATTATGAGGAAATAGGAAACGTTCGATTTTGACGACGGAAGAGCTAAATTTTCATGAGTTGCTTAAGAAATCGAAACTTGTTTTCGTTAGAACTGTAAACTTATTCATGAGCTCTTTCTGGTCAAACGTCCGGTCAAAGACCGCCCGAGGTTGCTACTCATGTCAAATAGAAAGAGATGAGTTGGCAGCAGAGTTTGTTTCAATAAACGATACGCTGAATTCTTTTTACACCAAAAGAAGAGTATAAAGATCGCTTGGAAACCCGACTTTTATCCGACCATTCGGCTCTGTTCAACGAAGCACATGTCGGTGTGCATGTATGAGTGTGTGCGTTAAAAATAATGTCACATCGGTTTCTCAGCCTTTAATGAGTTGATATTAGTTCTGTTGGTGGCAAATGAAAGCTACGACATTACCTCGCTATTAGTTTTTCGGACATTTTGATAAGGGGAGATATGAACGAAACAGTATCTTAGGGCATATTATGATAAAAATCAAACAATTTAGCCTCTAATTACAAACTGATTTTAGTTCTGTTGACGCCAAACTAAAGCTTCAAAGTCCTTAAAAACTTAAAGCTATGTCCATTTAGAATCCGGAATAATAAAATCATTTGTATCTCGGTAACGGATTGCGTACAAATAAGATTAATACTTCATAGCAAAGGTAAGCAAAAATATCAAAACAAAACGTTTATTTTCACTTCTAATGAAAATTCACACACTTCTTCTTTATTCCTCCCATGAAACGCTCCACATTGCCGAAGTCATCTTCCTTGGCACATTTTTTCCACATTTTGGTCATCTGAGTCGCGTTCCGAGCCGTTTTTTTCACTTTTTCAAGCTTCCGCTTCATTATTGCCCCAATTCTCTCGATAGGCCGGAGCTGCGGGCAGTTGGGTGGATTTATGTTTTTATCGATGAAATCTACGTTATTATTGCAGTACCACTGGATAACTTCCCTGCTATGAGTGGCAACTCGCCAAATCCGGGCCAAAACCTCACGGGACCTTCGAGAACTTTAATGAAAGGAAGTACGCGGTTTTTGGGCATTCTCCTCGTGTACTGTCGCCATGTAGAATTTTTGCGCAGGAAGCTGTCCGAAATCCTTTTTGACGTAGGCTTCATCTTCGATGAGCAGGCATCCTTGGTACTTCGTCAAAACGTGCTGGTACAATTTTCGAGCTCGAGTTTTGGTGACTTCAACGTTCTGTTTGGTTGCTTGCTGACGAATTCTTCGAACGGTACTACGAGCAGCAGCGTATTTTTGTGCGATTTCATTATCTGATAGTCCAGGGATTGCTCTGACGGTTCTCAACACCTGCTGGTTAAGCTTGCGGTCATATTTTCCACTACGACGCTTACCTTGAGGGACTCGGTCTACGCTCTTTCGCTCCTTGAAAAGTTTGAGCACATCATACACGTTTGATTTGGCGATTTTCAACGTTTTTGCGACTTGTATTGCGGACCACGTTGGATTACAAAAAATGGGCGCCTAGGTAAACAAACCGCTGTAAAAGAATTCTTGAAGTGGTCACTTTCCGTGCCGCTGCAACAAAATAAGTGATTCCGGATTCAAACTGGACAGAACTTCAGTCGAAATTTTGTTATGATATGGTAATCTTCCAACATCTATACATCTTTCATGTATAGATGTTGGAAGTTTACCATAACGTTCATGTTCAATGGCGGCCAGGCTGGACTAATTGACAATTTTTTTACAATTGTAGGCTCCAAACTAAAACCCTACCCATAATCCCACTTACCATCACCAGTCCATCTCGTTTTGCTTCAGCATGATCCGGGAGTGGCCAAAAGAGAAACACTCTGGACTCATTGGTTCTGAAATTCTTTGAGCGGGGCTTCTATTCACCAGTATCGTAAAAAATCCCCTACTTGTGTTTCAAATTATATGAAATTGAAAACAGTATGATACCGTATTAATACTCTACAAATGAATTTGATTTCTGACGTGACAACTTTCTGTTGACAAGTACAAATATTTATTTTCAAATAACCTTTTGTTATGGTTTATTCGCTCATTCGAGTTCATTTGGCTATTGACAACAAGGGGCTTCCAACAGCATTGATTACATGTCACTTTCCCCAAAGTGACTGTGCTTACTCAGTGATTATAAAGATTGTTGTGATTATTGATGATTACTTATGATTATTCATGATTATTCGTGATTATCCATAATTGCTTGATGATTACTTAGAACTACTTGCGCGATTATTTGATTACTCAGTGCTTACAAAGGTCGTAGTGATTACAGATGATTACTTATGGTTACTCATGGTTGCTCATGGCTACTTGATGATTACTTATGATTACATGCGTGATTCTTGATTACTTCCCTTAAATTGGACATTGCTACCCAAAAAAAAAACGGTTATTTACATGACTATTTAGGTTATCTTTATTCACGGTGTTAGTGGAAATTAAATGTCAAACTGTCAAACCAAAACAAAATCGCAAGCAATTTCGTGCCAAGTTTCATATGATTTCGGTTGTTTTTATGTTAAAAAGTAAATGCGCAAACGGATGTACTAAAGAATCACGAAGATTGAGTTATTTTAAGTTTTGGTGCTTAAAATTAATTGTCTCGTATTACGGTTTAATTCAAGAGACAATCTGGCGACCCTAGAGGACAAGGATGGTTAGTGATCCATTTCAGTGATAACATAGTAATAGTTGAGTCGTCGAACTAATAGTTTTTATATGAAATTTGATTTGTTCTATATTACGAGAAATTTTAAGGGCCACCGATCCGACCCAAAATAATCATGAGTATGAAACACCACGAAGGCTGAGCCGAGGAAATCATGTTTTGGGTACAAAAATTAAATAATCCACATTACGGGTTTATCCGGTGAATGTTCCGAGGGCCAGAGATGACCAGGGTGGTCAAAATTGCCTACCTAACAGAATCCTGATTATGTAAAATCACAAAGATTGAGTCCTGAAAAGTCAAAAGTTATCATCTGTTATCACAATAACTTTTGTCATCACTGTATAATCAAATAATCACGCAAGTAATCATAAGTTATAATCGAATAATCATTAGTTAATATGAGTTATCACAAATAATCATGAGTAACCATTAGGTAATCATCATTAATCACAATAATGTTTGTAATCACTGAGTAATCATAAGTAATCATCAAGTAATCATGGGTAATCATGGGTAATCACAAATAATTATGAGTAATCATCAGTAATCACAATAATCTTTGAATTCACTGAGTAATCAGAGTAAATTTGGGGGAAGTGACAAGTAATGAATGCTTTTGGAAATCTCTTGATATATAGTGTCTAAAGCTTAGTCTGAAGTAGTGTACTGCATAGCGCGTCGAATGCGCTATGTAGCGCATTGCTTCCGGCATAATATATAACTTATAGAATATGTGTAAAATCTAAAGTCATTTGATTCAGTTCCAACAGTTTACTGGTTTGATAATCATTGGTTATTTTTGATTACATATGATTACTTATGATTACTTATGATTACTTATGATTACCTAGGATTACTCCTGTTTATTTATCATAGATTACTTCCGATTATTCATGATTATTTATGATTACTAATGATAACTTATGATTACTCCTGATTAATGTTATTACCTACGCTTATATGATTACTTTGCGGAAATTAAATTGTCACTTCAAAACTTGTTGAAAACCCCTTGATTGACAACTGTCAAAGTCAATATTCGTTTTCATTCGGGTGGCTCGATTTTAATTCTGAGTATCAGTTTACGGTATTGATATTCACTGCCATCAGATAATGAAATTCCAGTCATACTATAAGTACGGACTTACTTGGAAAAGTATTGCAACACTCAGTTGAATATTGCATGATTCACTTCGTATTCAAGTGATTCAGGACTGACTCACCTCAATTCAAGTGATTTAGGACTGACTAACGTCTTATTTTAGTGATTATACATATTTCAGGTCAGATTCATTTCGTATTCTAGTGATTAAGGTCGGATTAACTTAAACTCAAGTGATTCAGGATGAACTCAGCTCATATTCAGGTAATTCATGACTGACTCTCATCACATATTTACAAGTGATTAAGGTCTGGTTTTTTTTTCGTATAAGGCATTCCACGAGACAGCTGCGATCAGCTGATGTTTTTGTTTACCATGATTGTTTGACAGTTCTCAGTTGACCTGACAAATGTTTCCTTTGTATTTATTTTATTTACATTCAGCATCGTTAGCACTTACAAGTTAATAGTGTTAGCCGACCCACACATTTTTTGCTGTCAGGTCTACTGTGAAGCTTCTCATGGAAAGCCTAATTCAAGTGATTCGGAACTGACTTCACATTGAATAGATCAATCATTTTTCAGGTCTGGTCTACTTCGTATTCCAGTGATTTAAGTGTGATTCACTTAATAGTTTAGTGATTTAGGACTGCCTCTGCTGAAATTCGAGTAATTAGGCTTGACTGACTTCACATTCAAATAATTATACATTTTTACTACTAGTCTGATGAATATGAAGTGTCAAGTAATATTGAAGTAATTGAATCACCTAAAACCAAGTGATTAAGAACTGTTGCACTGCACATTTTAGTGATTCAGGTCTGATTCATTTCATGTCCAAATGATTCAGCACTGGTTCATTTCGTGTTCAGTAATTCGATATTTTGTAGTCTGATTCATTTCATATTGAAGTTATTTCATATTTTGATGCCTGATTCACTGCATGTTCAAAGTGGATAACGTTCAATCACACGACTCACCGTTGATTGAACAATTCCGAGTTGTTTCTGATGTCACGATGAGAGAGTTGAGGATTTTCTAGATGCTTGCGCAAAATCAATTCGCTACGTTGCTTTTCAGGTGACGCCATTTTTCCAATTTTCGAAAAACTGACAGCAAAAACAATACAACAAAAACACTCGAACCTATTTCTACCCAAATGTTCAAGATAAAATACCCAATTGATGTGGGACACCATTTATGAAGTGAGGTGAGTCTCCACCGATCAGCTGTCGATCAGCCAAATTTGGAAGACGTCTGCATTGAGTTATCTCATATTATAATAATCCGTCCACTATATCACAAAACATTATGATTGTGCGGATTGGAGATAACGAAATCATTGGGTATAGAACCAAGTCTCCTCCGGGTGGTGCTAAATCGATAAACTTGGACATCAATAAAAGCAAAGGTTTTTTTGAACTGAGCACTGAGTGCTGAGCATTGAAGACTAAGTACTGAGCACTGAGCACTGCACTATGGGGTAAGTGGTGGCCAATAATCTAATATTTGGCTTGCGTTGAATAATGTGATAGTTCAAACCTAGATTCCAAAAATTTCAGCCCTCTGTGATGAAAACTCATTGCGCCACGGACATCAGACTTAGGAAAATTGTGAAAATTGTAGAAAAAACTCATTTCAAACAAATGCAATTTTCGCAGTGAATACCGGTCCAATTTTGGAATTTAATAAACCGTTGAAAAGTTTATTGTCTAAACTTTGAGATGAACATGTTCTTAAGGTTACACAATCAATAAAAAATAGTAAAAAATGGATAATTATTGAAAAAAAAATTTTTTTTGCCTTAATTAGACTATATCTAACGAGCAGGGCCAAGCAGTCTCAAAAGACCACCAGCACAGTTTAGTTTGGGGTCTATACTATATGCGGTAAAAGAATCCAGCTGCGAATAGCTGCGGATGAGCGTCATTTTGGCACAAGGTCGAAAAAATTGATTGTTTTTGTTAATTACAAATTAAACACTGCTTGAAATGTGGAACTGTTAAATGTCAAATTTAGTCTTAAAAATGTTACACAAAGTAACAAAGATCTTGACAGCTCTGAAAATCTAAACACTGAAGGCAATGCACTAGACGAATTAATGGATGTTGAGCAGCTGGACGATGATTTTGCTCTTGATAAAAATGTAAAAAATGAGTAGAATTGCTTGTGAATTTGATTTAGTTTTGGAAGAAAGTCAATAAATAATTTTTTTTATGAAAAGTAATCAATGAAAATTATGTTTTATTTTGTAGTACATTAATCCCTGTAGTATAAAAAATGAATTGCGTCCATTGAGTTGAACTTGTGTGGTGGTTAAAGATGTTGATCTGTGTTCAGTAAAAATAATGGAAACATATTATGAAACAATTCTTTCGACTAGTTTGAATGATTTATTTGTCCGGAAATATTTCCAGGCATGGGGGGGGGCAGATAAGTTTGTGTGGGGGAAGGGGGGATAGGTTCATTAAACAAATATTTTTTTTGCCAATATACCTGATTGATAAAACAATACTCTTATACAACATATTCAAAAAATGGGGGGAAGAGGGGTTCAGATCTTGGTTAGGAGGGGAGGGCTTCCAACTCTATCTCTCTTATTTAATCTTATGCACAGCAACCGTATTCTAGTTTTGATTTGCATTTGAACTACCCCTTAAATTAAAAACAAACGTTTAAGTTTATTATTCAGGAATACGTAGCTTAAATACTAGTTACACCATCCGGATGTGATGATAATACATAAATATGACTAAATTTATGCTAAACTTAATAGAATACTATAAAAAAATGCGGAAAAACCAAACAAATATTTTTGGCCACCACTTTGTATGGAGCCGCCCCACAGTGCCTTGGTTTGAAGTAGTAGAGCGATTTCATACACTTTTGTTCTGTACTCGCTCTATTTCTTGCAGTCGGTGAAAAGAAAAGCGATGCATTCAAGAAGTCGTCATTTTGCAGGATGCTTTTAGAATTTATTAGATTAGATTCGATTTGATTGATAACGATAAATTCATACATGATCCAGATATCAAAATACAGGCAAAACAAAAAGTTCACATGAACACTAGCGCAACGTAGCGAACGAATCCTGATCTAATGTGTACACCATTCAAAAAGCCATGACCCCTCGAATATCTCTTTCGAAGATGCCATCTTGGTATGTGTCAATAATCTCAAGATCTGGAGTATACAGTATGTTTACATGCACACTAGCACCACGAAGTGAGATAATTCTGAACTGTTGAGTCAAGCGTGAAGCTCATAATTTTACAACCAACTTTCCTGAAAACAGTAAATCTATACACGATCCGCATTTCATAATGCAGGTACACAGTATCCTAAGTTCACATGTACACTAGCGCCACGTAGCGGACGAGTTCTGAATTAATGTAATCACCATCCGAAAAGATTCAACCAACCAAACACCTTAGTCGAGTTATGCAGAAATTTCTGTTTCATTTGCATGGGAGCCCCCCTTTTTAGATAGGCGGAAGGGGTCTCAAACTATCATAAGATCCTATTCCGGATCTAAGAACCCCTTCACACAAATTAGCTTAGCGGTAGGAATAGTTCTTATGTTTGGTTGAAATTTGTGTATCATTTGTATTTGAGCCCCCCTTTTCACAGAGAGGAGGGGTCTCGAACCATCAGAAACATTTGTTGCCTTAAAGAACTCTCCCATGCCAAATTTGGTCCCATTTGCTTGATTAATTGTCGAGCTATGAAAACATTTGTTTTTCATTTGCATGGGAGCCCCCCTTTTCAGAAAAAAAGAGGGTTCTCGGATTACCATAAAAACATTCCCTGCCTTCAAAAACTCTCCTAAGCCACATTTGGTTCCATTTGCTTGATTAGTTCTCGGGTTATGCAGAAATTTGTGTTTCTTTTGTATTGGCGCCCCCCTTCACGAAGATGAGAGGGGTCTCTTACTATCATGAGAATCTTACCCGGCCCCAAAAACTCCTGCATACAAAATTTTACGCTGATCGATGTTTGAGAAGTCGTTTCCGAACATGATGGATGGAATTGCCCATATCCAGAGCTGTCTGCAAGTATTGGAAGTTTCTAATCATAGAAGTCGAGTGGAGCGATATTGCGTGTTACAGAAGCCGACTGAACTGATCGGTTTGGCCGGAACTGAACTGTTAACTGTAGTGTTAAATGTTTCAAAATCCTTCGAAACATTACATCATGCAGTAATTCAGGAATGTTATCAATTTAGCTGTCATTTACAATAGTCGAAGAATCAGTATTTACATTTTTCACTCTTGTTTTGTGAATTTCTCTAAGGGAACGTCCATTAATTACGTCACGCAAAAATTGACTTTTATTAACCCCCCCTCCCCCCCTTGTCACGTTTTTTGTATGGATCTCCAAATTATTTTGTATGGATCGTCACGTTTTCTCAAAGCCCCCCTCCCCCCTTACTGCGTGACATAATTAATGGACCTTCTCTAATGTTGTTATTATTCAAAAAAAAATTTTATTGAGACGCTGTTCAAAACTGCGATTTGAAGTACTTTTCGGAGCAGTTATTTATTAATATGTGGGCAAATGTCGATATCAGCAAGTGCCAGCAATTAATGCGTGATGATACTGATGCTATTGACAGCATTAATGTATAGATATGCATTGATCGATCTCACTTCAATGATTTTATCTCGAGTTCCCTGACGTTCTGGAAAAGCATTTAATCTTTTTCCTAAGCTTCTGGGACCCTATGTGGGGATTTTTCAGAATCAAGGATTTGTGTTTGAAATTTTTCCTCCTCTGAATTTCGGAAGAATTTTCGAATCGTTTTTGATGTATTGATAAACTTCTGGAATTTTTTTCATACTTCTCTGCTGAACTTCAGGCAAGTTTTCTTACCGATCAATTCTATCAAACGAGGTAAGATGGAAAACAAGGAATTGTTTTTCTTACATGAGTTGTGTCCTAGCTCAAAGTACGATGTGAACGGTTGGAGGAGTTTCCATAATTTAATAAATTGACAAGAGTAATGAATCATTTTGGTCATACGCATGATTTTTGTATAGACTGCTTCTTCTGTTTGCTAGTAATTATCTCTAGAATTTCAGGGAAGCTCTTTCCTAATCTTCGACAAAGCTCTTTGCTGAAACTTTTGAATGTCACCTGAACTCTTAGCAAGTTTCCTCATGAGCTTCTTGGCAGTCACTCCTGATTTTCTTGTAAATTCACATCCAACAAGCCAACCTAACCTTCCAGGACCAGCTGACAAGTTTTTTTTCCCTGAAATTAGTAACTGTATAAACTTCTGATAAGTCTCATTCAGAAATGTGAGGATAATTTCTTCACAACTTTGGTTATGTTCCCTCCAGAGTTTCTGGAAAATCTTTTAAATTTTTTTGTAAGTTTGTTTCTCGTCGGAAAAATTCTTCCTGTTTTTTTCAGAAGCATCTACCTGAAGTTCTGGGAATTCCTAAGCTTCGAGAAAGCCTCATTCTGAACTCCTGGAATGTTCGATTCTGAACTTCAGCAAAGCTCTCTATCACTTACGACTTTAACCAAGCTTTTGGGACATTTCCTTCGAAACTTCTGAAAAGTCGTCTCCTAAACTTCAGAGAAATTTCTTGAAATGTTCGAAAAATTCTTTCCTGAACTTAAAGGTAGTGTTTTTCTTGAAATTCTTGGAAGTTTCTTCCTGAGATTATTCTCTTTAAACATCTGATGAGTCCCATCCTTTACTCTGAGGAAAATTTCACCGAAATTTTGGGAAAGTGCTCTCTAGAATTTCCAAGAAAATTCCCTTCAATTTGTTAGATTTTTCTTTCTGAACTTCTGAGAATTCTTTTTCTAAATATATGGAATGTTTTTTCTTGAAACTACTAAGAAGTTCCCACTATTTTTCTTGAAAGTTTCTTTACGTGAAGAGGTTTCTTCATGAACTTTGAGAAATCCTCATTCTGAAATTCTGAAATTTTCTCTTCTAAACTTCGCAGAAAGCTTTCTAGCATTTCTGGGAAGCTCCAACATTTTTTTTGGGGGGTTGCTTCTGTTACCCCTGAAAAGACCTTAACAAAACTTCAAAGATGTTCGTTTCTGAGTTTCTAGGACGTTCTGAGCTTTGTGAAACTTTGTTTCGGTATGTTTGAAACATTTTAGAGAACATCCTCCCTAGAAAGTTTCCTCCCGAACTTCGTGAATTTTGTTTTTTCCTGGACTTCTGGGACTTAGATTAATTTTAAAAATTTATCACATTTACTGTTGTTCTCAGACTTGGCTTGATAGCTAATGCTAGGATCACAAACGCGAAAATGAAATTATTTTTATTCCGACCCAAGGAGCATTGGTGGTCTTAATGAATCGAGCTCTTGATCAATTTCTTACCACTTGGACTTGGCATTAGTTTTTCTGGTTCTATGCCACAAAAGCTTCTGGCGATATCCACATTAAATTTAATCAGTTCAATGAGTCATTCGAACTGACGTTAATTTGTTATGTTCTTAATAGGATTAGACATGTTTTACTAGAAATAAATTATTTTTCTTTTAATTCACTCCAAACAAACAATGGTTTGGTGCGTTTCTTACTTTGCTCAGTCAATAACCACGTTTTTTGATGGATAACGAATATCAAAACAAATTCTTTCGCGACAAAATAATGTTTCCGTTCGATCGGTTGAGTCGACCAATTCGACAAAACTTCATCGATCTTGACATTAGTAAATGCAAAATTGATCTGTCGAGCAAAGTGACAGTCGACTCGATTTATATAATTGGCCCCATAATTAAAGGGTGTCCACGATGAAATTGCCACACTATGAAATTGCTCTAACTTTGTAACCGTTGTGTAGAATTAAATAAAAATTTGGGTGGATTTAGTTCATAGTGCATTATTTACATCCTGCAAGTTTTAAAGTCCTGTGATCAAAACTCGCGGAAATGGAGTCGAAAGAACAGCTCGTGCGTGATAAAATCTTGCGCATTCATCACGAGAACAAGGATCTCTCGCATCGTTCCATCGCTAAAACGTTGGGAATCGTGAATTCCACGGTGTCGAGAGTGATTAAAGCGGTTCGAGGAACGGTTGACCACCGATCGGAAGCCCAGAAGTGAAGGAAAAAGTATTTCGTACAACACCAAAAATCACAACCGCGTAGTTGGGGCCTTCAACCGAAATCCGAACGCCTCCGTTCGGGATGTGGCTAAGAAGCTGCACCTATGCCGAAGTTTAGTCCAGAAGGCCAAAACTAAGGCTGGGCTTCGAACGTTCAAGGTACAAAAAGCCCCTAATCGCGACGAGAAGCAGAACAAGTCCGCCAAAACCCGTGCCAGGAAGTTGTACCTCAACATGCTGACGAAAGTTGAATGCTGCATCATGGACGACGAACTGTTGGACTGTTTTTCACGGCTAAGGATAAGTTCAGCGTTCCGGAGCATGTCCGCACTCAGAAGATGTCCAAATTTGCGAAGAAATTCCTGGTTTGGCAAGCCATCTGCACGTGCGGGAAGCGGAGTGCACCTTTCGTGATCCAGGACACGATGAACGGACAGGTGTACATAAAAGAATGCCTCCAGAAGTGGCTGCTTCCTCTCCTGAAGGCCCACAACGTCCCAACAATCTTCTGGCCGGATTTGGCCTCATGCCACTACTCCAAGGACGTGCTGAAGCGGTATGCGGACAATAAGGTCAATTTCGTGCCGAAAATGTTCAACCCTCCCAACACTCCGGAGCTCCGCCCCATCGAGAAGTACTGGGCGATTATGAAGCAGCACCTTCTTAAACAACCTAAGGTAGTGAAGACAGTCGAAGAACTGAAGAAAGTATGGGTTTACATGCATAAAACGGTTGATTCACAGGTTGTGCAGAATCTTATGGCCGGGGTTAAGGCCAAGGTGCGGGCATTTCGTATGGACTGTAAATAAAATACGAGTAAAATGGCAAAATGAAGTTTAATAGATGTTTCTCAATCCCTGAAAATTTGATGGCAATCGGATGAAAACTCGAATTTTGCGAATCAATTTTGTGTGTGGCAATTTCATCGTGGACACCCTTTAGGCATATCGCAAAAAATATCTACGTCACTGGTAATGCGCGGACTACCCTGAATCTTCATGGTGACCTTATTGTATGGATCAAAGTTAATTACAACTACATCACACCTTTATGTGCTTCCTCGATCACTACTGCCAATGAGCAATAGGTAACTTAAACAATAGATTCCGAAATGCTATTGAACAATAGCAGTTCACAACAAAGCTTCGAACACGAACTCGCGCCACCAAACAACAAATAACCGTAACGATAGATAACGCACAAGGTCCGATATCAGAACAGACATCAAGGTGATGCGACGCATATGGTAAACAAATAATATAGGTCATAATTAACTACCCAATCAATCACGACCTACATCCACAGCACCATCATGTATCACCAGGAAGCAGCTTTATTTTTTTCTTTTTACTTCGCTCACTCGATCACTCGCACCACTGAACAATAGATAATGCCCAACAGAGATTTTTAAACCTAGAGCTCAATGCCAGTTTTCGATAGCTTGGGTCCCAAAAGCACTGAAAATCGTATTTTGACTTCATAAATTGGCATAACAAATAGAAGTTTTGATATAAGGAGTGTATCGAAAATAAGCTATCCACAAAATTTCTTTCAAATTATCCTTTATTGTACGAGGTTAAACTTGAACATAATGAAGATCGGATGAAATTTAAGTTATTCGAATGCTCTGCATCAAGTTCCGGACAAATGTTGCATCGCATTTTTTGGACGCTTGAGCCCACATTTTTTTGAACTCCTGCATGTTTCCAGCTGCCTTACCAGTCTCCACGAAGACCCTCTTCACGATTGGCCAGTAACGTTCGATGAGTCGAAGCTGAGGGCAATTTGGTGGATTGATATTGTTCTCAACGAAATCTATACCTTTTTCCGCAAGCCAATTGAGAGTGGTTTTGGCATAGTGAGCCGACGCTAAATCCGGCCAAAACAGTGGAGGTGTACTATGTTTCTTATATAAAGGCAACAATCTCTTCTGGAGACACTCAGATCGATAGATTTCCGCATTTATAGTTCCGGTAGTGTAAAAAATGGTTGACTTCAAACCACAGGAACATATTGCTTGCCATACCAGTACCTTTCGACCGAATTTCTCCACTTGAACCGACCTGTCCGCGTCGCTCACATCCTCCCCAACGACGGCAGTAAAGTATTGTGGACCTGGAAGGGTTTTTGAGTCCTCCTTAACATAGGTCTCATCGTCCATCAAAAGGCATGCAACCGGACGCTGCAAAAGACGCGAATACAATTTCCGGGCCCTTTGCAGGGCCCTTAATTATTAAACATACAAACAATCGTCATCATTATTCTAGAATTCAAAAGCAGTTTTTTAGGTCAGAATCATTGGTAACATTCGGTGCGGATACTCAAGTTGTACCCAAGTATACTGACATAAAAAAAGTAGAAATGGAAGTTTGCACGCTGCGTTCTGGACATGGTTGACATTCTACTAATTACTTGTTATTAAAATGTTTTCACTTTTTGCCAGATAGTGGAATAAATTCGCGTCTGGAACTTAAGTTTAACAAAAGCTAATGCAGCGCTTCTAATTTCACTTTCCGAAATTTTAACTTCCCTGAAATTATTTTGTGAACTTCCATGTAGTTTTCTAAAGAACTTCCCTTAAGTTCTATGAAGAACTTCATGGAAGTTTTATGAAGGACTTACTCGAAGTTTTGTAAAGAACTTCTCCGAAGGACTAACCCGAAGTTATCAGAAGAACGTACCAAAAATACCCATATTGCGGTAATCAGCCTCTTATGTGTACTAGCGATCAACATTCATTTCAAAGTTCTTAGGCAGATGCAGTGTAAAAACATTTGAAGTCGACCGTCTGGAAGACCATAGTTAACCGAATTTCAGTCCGCCTCTAGGCATCTTGCTAAGGGGGTTTCCCACATCAAATTTCATCATGGAAGAAACGCTGTATAAAATTACCTAGTTGACCGATCCTTTTCAAACTTTTAGACTCCAAGGATCGCTCCGAGTAGTGGGTCGACGCCAAATCCGGCCAGAACACCGAGTCTCCACCCTTATGGTATTTCTTGATGAACGACGCAACTTTCGGCAGGCATTTCGTACTATAAATTTCCCCGTTAGCGGCCAGTCCGGAGCGATAGAAGAGCGGCCTTGACATCCCCTTCTCGCTGATTGTCAGCCACAGCAGCACTTTATTGGGAAACTTGGTGTGTGAAATGAACTTCACCTTGGAGCTCACTTCCGTCGTGGGGGGAAGTAAAATACTAAGTGCTCTGCCAGTCGTTGCCATCCATGGTGAGATAGGTCTCGTCGTTCATCACCACCGCTAGGTCGCGATTCGCCGGGAAAATCGAGTTGACCATCTTATTCAACCGCTGCCGCAGCGTCATTGCTTGCAGCTCCGAAACCAGTGGACGTGACTTCCTATGACAGGTACTTTTTCACTGTTTGGCCGGTTGAACCAACTACCCGACCCCTTCGGTCCTCCTTCAGCATCCTTTGGAGCTTCTTGTCGCTAAGGGTCGTCGGCCGTCCGAAACCGGGTTTTCTTTCGATGCTCTGATTGTTGCCTAATAGTACCATGATGTAAACCCATAAAATGACCTCTGCAACGGTCATAACTTTTTTGGTTAAGTCGGATCGACACAACTTCTTGTGCATAGTTGTGTCTTAAAGTTTAAAAATATTAAAAAAGGTTTTAAGAGCATTTACATTTAAACTGAGGCAGTTATTTCCCAAGCAGCACACAACCGTCAAAAATGGTTTCAGCAGCTCAATTGTGACTTAATTGAGTCACAAAGCAGTCAGCTTTACTGGGTTTAAACAAATGTGCTACTAGGGTTCAGTGGTTCACAAAATATATCAAAATTTAAATTTTTGATGCCAATTTGTGAAGAAAAATGCAAATCGCAGGAGGTCAAAATACGTTTTAAGTGGTTTTGGGACCCAAGATAAAGGAAATTGGAAATAAGCTCTGGGTCTCGAGACTTTTTTCTGATTTCATCGAAAAGTTTAAGGGTCCATTAATTATGTCACGCCGTAGGTGGGGAGGGGGGGGGTGTCTGAGAAAACGTGACAATCCATACAAAACAATTAATCGTCTATACAAAAACGTGACAAGGGGGGGGGGGGGCTTATAAAAAGTCACTTTTGCGTGACATAATTGATGCTCGAAATAGACTCGATAGCAGAAGTGGGAGAGCACAGAACAGGAAAAGAAGGAAAAATAGAAAACAAACAAAAACTTCTATAGAAACAGTGAATGGAAGAAAAGGCGAAGAAGCGTAACCAGAAGAAGGCAAAAACAAAAACAGAAAACAAAACACCGGTGATGAGATGAAGTTGAGAAACTGAAATGAAAAAGAAAAAATACGATGAAGATAGACAGGAGAACCGGAAAGTTAATAAAATTACGAAAACGATGATTAAGAAGCAAGAGAACTGAAGGAAAAGGAAAGTACACATATATAGGCAGAAATATAGACAGCTACAATGAAAGAAAAAGATACAGCAAGAAGGTGAGGGAGGAAACAGAAAACAGATTAAAATTGTGTGGCAAAAAAGAGCTGTCACAAGTTGAAGCAAAGAAAGAGAATATAACGGAAAAGAATTGAAGTACAGGTAAATTTGCTTCTGAGAAGAATACAATATAAATTCTTGAGTTGAATTCTACTAGATTTCTTGTTAGTTCTACCATACTCTTGATATGTTGGAGTAGCAAATGACAGGAAAAAAAATCCACAATGATTACAATTCGTCAGAAAATAGGTCTCAATTCGTATCATGTTTAAATAAAAGAAAACCATCAACCCGTCTAAAAATCCATCAACCCCTGTCCACGGAGCACACCTTCAGCTGAAATTTAAAGTACACCTCTCCCGAAGCGTGTAACTGATTGTTTTCCATTTTGACTCTCTTCGCATTTCGCCGGCACGCAATTTTTTTTGTTTTCTTCAGTATTTTTGCACCACACATCAACAACGCGAGAAAACTTCTTCACTGCATCTCACCCGCGCAACTCCGGGCGGCGGTGCACGCAGTCCGATCTCTTGCACACCGTGTGGACCGCGAACGAGGCCGGGGGGCGGACTGGGGGGGCGGGGTTCAGACGGTGCTGATAAACCGAGCAACGAGCAAAAGAATCCGTTTACGGCAGCCCGGTTCGGTTCGCGCCATGCGGATTCATTTGCGTCGATATTGCTGAACCGTTCGCAAGCGTGGCAGGCTGGTGGCATGGCTGGCCAAGTGTAGTGCTTTCCGGGTGCGCGAGTGAATATATTACCATTTGAAAGCGAAAGTGTCGTCCGACGGATTGGAATATTGAGCAAGATGCGGCTGCTGCGGGCCACACTGGTGGCAATGTTTGTCGTCGGCAGTGAAGTTCTGGCCCCGCCGGCGTCGGCCGTGGCCATCGGCTGCTGCGGCGATCGGGATCGGGATCGGATCGATCCGCTCAAGTCGGAGGTTAGTGTGGGCGTTTCGAAGATTCAATTGGGCGCAAATTGCCGCCGGGTGATTGGTTTGGTAATAAGTGAAATCATAATAATTGTGCCGTTGAAACGGTTGGCATCGATTTGAGATCGAAGAAGACATTTTTTGTACTGCGAATTGGTCGACTGCAGAAGGCCATGAGTGACGTGCAAGGTGAGACGACGACGAAGAATGGCAACCCGTTGCTACGTGACTATGTGGCTGTAATGTGTGATAGGTTTAGCATATTAGAAGCCAGGTTGCCAAGAATCAGCAAATAAATAGAATCAGAAATGACGTCTCAATAGGATCGCGGTTGATTGCGGATGATTGCGGAAAGCATGATCGCAATCAAAGGTGACTGGTTGCAGAGCGATTGACAAATGGATCAACTTCGGGGTAGGAATGCGAGCGAAGCTGGACTGAAGACTGGTTTTGGGTCAGTGCAGTTCGAAGAAACAAAAAAAAAACATGACACGAGACAACTAGTGGTTAACCTTTTATGGCTTTGTCTTTTGACCCCTTGTCTTTCAGTCTTTTAATTACGCCGCCTGTGGGTTTGAGACATGGAGATGCAAGTAGCATTATCGCAGGTCATTAATTATCTTTTTTTTTCGGGGTGATCAAGGCGTCTGTCCTGGTGCTATTGATGGAATATTAAGTAATTCATCTCTCAGGGGTGGTTCATCAAAAACATTGAATTAAACTCCTTTTGCATCACCTAATGAGCATGTAACATTAATTGCCTGGTTGCTTAATCATTTTTCGTTTATGCTGACAACTTGTGCTACTGTTTACTTGATTATCGTTTGCTGTGAGCACCTTTTTTTCTTTGAACCAATTAGCAACGCAATGACTCGGGGAAGTTAAGATTACCTAACTGACCGTTAAATTAAAAGTCCTCGGGCGAACGTGGAGAACACGAAAATTTGACAAGTGTGCGGAAAATTGTGCTTTAACTAGTCCAAGGCTGGTGAGGTTGTCAAAATTGAACTTGGGGTCAGAGGGAGATCAGCTAGAGTAAACGAACTTTCAGGGAATTTGAAGTAAATAAAATGACAGATACATGTGAACTAAGAATCACGAACAACCCGAATCGCGATCGTGGGAAAATAGAATTCAAAGTTGCAAAAATCGATGCATCGCAAGACGCACAATGGATGAGAAAAATGCTGAACTAAGAAGAGCTGAACAAGTGACGGGCGATAAAATCAAATGCGAAAAGCCGAACCTAAAAGAGAAGAAGGATTGAAATTGTACCAATGTTAAGTGCAACTTAATGGTGCTCATTGGTCAAAAACATGAACACTTATGCGTTACTCCTCCTTGCCTGTCTGTCTGTGTTTTGTAGGGTTACCGTTCTTCTCTAAAGAAAGGTTACATGTTTAATGTTGCTATGAAAATATCATAAGATACTTGCCCGCGAAGATTCATTGTCAAAGGCACAATCACCTGAGAATTTGTTGACATCAAACGTTCCACTAACGCTAAATACACGAAAGCCATCACGCATCTGCCACTTGATTCCATTTGTAGCCCTAACAGCTAAGAGCTAGGAGAAGTGATTGATGCAGCAAGGTGTAGAAAATATTATGTTTCAGCGTATTCAGGTCCATTAGCCAGAGAGCCTCAAGGTCAAATGGGTCATTAGAGTGAAAGAGTTTAGGCTGAATTGGTCACTTTTGTGAAGATTGAAATGTGATTGATTGAACTTTGAGTTTTCTTTGCGATACTCAGGTCTCTGGTATTTAAAATGAAAGCAATTGTGTGATTGTGATATTCCTGTCAGAAAATAAAATATGCCTCAAACACACACTGAGTCACTATGTATTGTTGCTACACCTACCTGTGTGCAGCCCATTTCTCTACTAAACTTTACAAAAAATTCACTTTGTCGATCAAAACTGTTCCACCTACCTACTTCTTGTAGGATTCTACCAACAATCAATATGAAACTAGCGGTTCCAAATTCGTTCACTTTTGTAGAACCCCTAGGCCCGAAGTAAACCTTGCAGTCTGCACCTTGCAATACACTCTTGCGTTTTTCGGTACCTTTCGGTACTAGTATCCTTGTTTTTGTTTTGATTCGTTATGTTATTTTGACAGAATATTTGAGGATTTGTTGGTGTGAGTTGCGTTATTAGGGGCGAATCATTCAGCTCAGGACCGTGTTTGGGACTGGTGTGCTAGTACTTCTTGAGCCATAAAATATATTCATTTTCTTCATGACTATCCAGCCGCTGTGAAGTAATACCGCATTGGTCCCAAGCTCGGTTTCAAGTCGAATGAGTTCCTCTCAAAACATAACTCTCAACAAATATTTTCTCAAATATGCTGTCAAATAACACAGCGAATCAAAACAAAATCAAAGATTCGAGTACTGCATAACGAAAGAATGGAGTACAGTATCAATGAGGTCTATACAGGTGGAGAAGAAGTCGTTAAGTTGTATTAGTGTAATGCAAAATACTGTCATTGTGGTCGTGAGATGATGCACAGCCTGTTTTTTGTAAACATGCGTGACGTAGATCTCCAAAAACAACAATTTACAACAGCAACAAATCACAAGATGGAATATTTATTTTCGGCAATTGGTATAGTTATTAAAAGGTTCAGCTGAAAAATGCCTTTTTGTGCACTGAAAGGATGCGGAAAAAAACTTAACTTGCTTTGTTATCATTCGCTTGTTTTTGGTGTTTTACGTCACTACTGGAAATCATGGATTGTTTACACATTTTTCGTTGCTCTTCTCCACTTGTATAGACCTCATTGGCTTTTCGGTACCTTTCGGTACAAGTATCTTCGTTTTTTATTTGATTCTCTACACTGTAACCGGCCAGTACCCATTTATGGGTAAAATATCACTCATATCAAACTTAAGTAGGTTAACTCCTTTAATGAGTGAAACAATTTTACCCATTAATGAGTGAAGAGCCTATAAGTCTATACGTCAGGCTCTGGGGTATGTTTTACCCATTTTTCGAAATGTTCGTTTTATGAGAAATGGGTATAACACACCCCTGTTTCAAATTGCTTGTTATTTGCGATATGGGTATGAAATACCAATTTTTCGTGATCTCTTTTTACTTGTGATATTGAGTAATGAAAATTGATCGCAATAACTGTATTTGTATTTGCTTATGTATATTGATTCGTAACGACAACTTTTTAGCCACAGGCCTTTTACCTCTTAGGTATGTCAAGTTTCATCCGGAGGTTTTCACATCGGTGACGTTCAAGTGCTCCATTGAATCGGTCATCACATCGTTATCCAGAGAGATTCCTACATCGCTCAAACAATTTCTTGGAATATATCTGATAAGATTTAAATAATTTTGACGTCAACTTGATGAATGCTTGGATTTTACGCTCCGGAAGCGACATATACTTGGAAGTACAATTCTCCGGATAAAATTGAAACATTTTAAAATTTAATTAAAAGTACCCATTTTTTGACAGCTTCATATGCCATTAAAAATGGGTACATTTCAACCCATTGATGGGTACTGACCGGTTACAGTGTATGCTATTTAACATATTACTTGAGGGTGTGCTGGTGTGACTTTCGTTATTAGAGGTGAATCATTAAGCTTGGAACTGGTGTGCTAGTACTTCCTCAGCCAAAAATTATGTTCATATTCTTCATGACTATCCAGCCGCTGATTCTACCAGGGGCTAAATGATTAAAAGAAATATAAGATCTGTATCCGCAATAATCCGGACACCTCAAAACATGAATGAAACATAATTCTCGCATTATGTTTCCGTCGTAGTTGTTTATTTCAGACTCATGGGATGTGTTTTAACAATTCGTGAAGACAAAACATAGTTATTCGGTATTTGCACAAAATTTTAGAACTCAACTTTTAGAACGCTTAACTTCATGCATTAGGGTTTGTACAGACTCTTCAGAAATCGTAGAAGCCATCTCTGTCCAAATTTGCTGGAAGTGTTTGATGTCTTTGATTTCTTGCTTCTTTTCAGAAAGCTTCCGCTTCGTCAGAGCCCAATATCTCTCGATTGGTCGTAGCTCTGGGCAATTTGGCTGGTTTGAGGTTTTTGGTACAATGTTCACTTGATTTGCTTGGTACCACTCCATCACAGTTTGAGCATAGTGGCATGATGCCAAATCAGGCCAGAACAAAGGTTTTTCTCTGTGACTTTTGATGAAGGGTAGCAATCGCTTCTGCAGACACTCTTTCTGATAGATCTCCTTGTTGATTGTGCCTGTAGTGACGAAAGATTTACTCTTTTTGCCACACGTGCAAATTGCATGCCACACAAGGTATTTTTTGGGAAATTTCGATGCCTTCTTCGTTCTGAAATGCTCAGCTGTAGCATTTCTGGCCATAGCAGAATAAAAAGCCAGCCCTGGAAGCTGCTTGAAATCCTCCAGGACATAAGTTTCATCTTCCATAACAACGCATGAAAACTTCGTCAAATATTTGTCAAGCCCGTGATTTTGCTGCCAAGTTCTGTTTGTCGTTGCGATTTGGAACTGTTTTTACTTCATACGACTTAAGTCCCAAACGTTGTTTTGATTTTTGGACAAAACCAAGCGACATCTATATTTTACGAGCCACCGTTCGAATGGAGAGATTTTGGTTTTTCGTTAATATCCTTTTCACCTTTCGGTCCATGACAAGATCAGCACATCCAATGTTTTTGTCACTTCTCGGTTTCCTCTCCACCGTCAAACGTTCCGAAAATGATTTGAACACATCGTGAACAGTGGATTTAGGCAAATCCAATGTTTTTGCAGGGTTCCGTATTGACAAGTCAGGATTTGCCGTACGCCCTACAAAATTCGATCGCGTACTTCTTTTCTTTCGTCGCCATCTTCAATACTGAACATGAAATGTAATCATCAATCATATCCTTTTTCATCATAGACTCTCAGCTATACCACAGTGAAATTTTTCATTCCTACGTGCAATATTTCAAAAGTTACAATAATTTGAAGGTGTCCGGATTAATGTGGATACAGATTTTACATAGTTGTTTACCTCAGGAAATACCAGCGCATTGGTCCCAACCTTAGTTCCAAGCAGAATGAATTCCCCTCAAAACATAACTCACAATAAATATTCTATCAAATATTCTGTCAAAATAACACAGCGAATCAAAACAAAATCAAAGATTCTAGTACTGCATAGCGAGAGAATGAAATATACTGTTACCGGCCAATACCCATTAATGGGTTAAAATGTACCCATATTTTGGTAGTATATTAAGCTGTCATAAAATGGGTACTTGTGTAATCTAAATAATCCATACTATTTACTCATCATTTATTTTCAATGAGAGACCAAAGAGTAGGTATTTTTCTACTTAATAATGGGAGAAAAATATCTTAGCATTCTCTTGGCTTGCTTTGTATAGTTGAAAGATAAAAGAAACTTGGCGTCAGAATCCAGTCTATTTCCAGCGAAAGATATCAAGAACTGAGAAGTACGTTGGTAATTTCATATAATAATATTTATATAATAATATAACATCAGTAGAATCGTACTTCCGAGTATCGTTGCGCGGAACATTGATAAGTTTGAACCATAGCTTCCGTTAGTTTGATAAGTTGGTTGTTAGACGTCTTTTGAACAAATTTATTCGAGAAGCACAATTTGACTGATGTTATGTATTATGTATTATCCAATATAATCATATAACATGTGAAAACCCCACTGAGGACTTAGTTAACCACTTAGTTAACCCACATAAGTTCGACATTGGTGAGATTTCACCCATTAATGGGTACTGGCTGGTTACAGTATACTCTATAGTGTACAGGGTGCATCCGGAAAAAATGCGATTTTTTTTAAAACTTTAGCGTTGGTTGAATTCGTGAAACTAATGACAAATTTCTGTTGGTAGTGTATTTGTTTATGTCACCTTTCAAGAAAATCGTAATCTTTTCATTGCAAATTTGCGAAAAGAAATGATTAAGTGTTTGCTACTCGCCCAGAGAACACCGAAGGAGATTACCAAGGTATAACGATGTCAATTGGACAGAGTTCATTGACTCAAAATGAATGTACAGTATGGTCCTTTGCAGTGTAAGCCGGATATAGAAGGTGTAAACCGGTACGTTCCACCAGTAAATTTGCCAATATTTCTGATAAACCCTTGCAAAGAATCATCCAAGAAGATTTGCACGCATCTTCCATAGCTAAGGTGAAACGCCACTGGAATACAGAGCGGCTAAAAAAACTACAAGTGATTCGTTCAAAGAATCTGCTTTCTTTGTTGAAGCTGGAGAAAGTGATAATGTTGTTTTTCGGCGAGAAGCTGTTCAGCATCGATGCTGGCTCCAACAGCCGCACAAGCCGATTCATTTCACCGAAAAAACTTGAGGATGTCCCAGAGATAATGAAGTTTAAGTTCCAAACCAAGCATCCGGTTCCATGATGATTGGCTTGGTGGCATCCAACAGTTTTCAAATACCGCATGCTTTCATTGACACTGGTGTTAATATCAATACCAAAGCGTATACTGATTGTTGGCGCAGAAACCGGTAAGCTGGCAACCCTGACCAGCGACTTCTATGCGGCGAGGGCACCAGGTGTCAATGCGTCACTGAAGAACGCAATGACAAATGTAATCTCGTGCGGGACAGCCATGCAGTAGGTGTTTACCGGGTTTTGCTTTTACTATTTACTCTTGATACACAGTGGCAAGTATGAGCGAACCAATTAACGTGCAGTGTAAGTGAGTTTTGAAATTAAAATTATAATGCAAAAAAAAATCCTATCAGATAGGGTCTAGTCCGAGGTTAAGTTCATCCGTTTGATCCTGAAAAGAATAGTAAAATAATTGAGTAAACATTAAATAGATAAATACATACATTGTTATTAATAAAAACAATGTTGTGTCTAGAACGAAGAGGGTTTATAACGTAGGTTCAATGCAACACAAGAGCAACCAATTTGTAAGTAACCTAAATTTTAGGGTAAAATGTATGTGCATATTTGAAATTATATTACAGTGCACAGTGGGCAAGAATGCAAATTTAGCTGGAAAGATACATTTTCAGCCTGAGTTTTAAGTTTTGGAGCAAAATTTTCTTCTGAAAAGTTGTTTCTAATAACAAGGCGCTTCTTTTGGTGTGAATGAAAACTAGGGTGATCCTTATTTTCAAAAAAATCGAAATTCTAACTTTTCCATTTGCTGAAATAAAGGCATTCATTATTCGAAAAAGTTTTAAATTAAATAATGTTTAGCAACTTCGGTTGAATACATTTTTCTTTACCTTTTGATATGACTGTATTAGAGCATTTTTTCCTACGTAGCTTAGGGTGTCCCTATAAAAATCATTTATTTTGCTGTAACTTTTTTATTTCAAATTTTTCAGCAAAATTGAGCAAGTTTTGGTGTGTTTAAATTTTCGCTATTGTATGTCAAACAAAAGTTATTATGATTTTTGTAAACGAAATAGGCTTTTTTCAAATTTTGATTTTTCAAGTTGAGGTGAATCAAATAAAAAAAATTTCTTAACAACATTTGAAAGGATTTTTATTACTGCATATCATATCTGAAAACTGGAGGTAGAGTAACGGGATGCAATGTGAGCGTAGCTCCTTCATTCGGCCTATGTAACAAAAATTTTATTAAATCGGCGATAATCATCAGAATCATGTTGTTAGCAGGATGACCGATTTATGTATTTGGAAGCAATTGAGACATTATTTTTAAATTTATAGTTGTTCACTTCCGCGAAATTTTCGATTTGCTCACTATTTTAGATATCATGACTTCATCTTTAAATGATCAAAATAAGGTTAAATTTAACCTCGAGACCGAGTAATGCAGCCAAAATATACAGATAAAATGATTATTTACATAGGTAAAACAACAATGATGTTCCAAACTATGCCCTGACCCCTGAACTATACCGCATAGAGAAACTATGAACTTTTGAGTTTACTTGAGACATTAGGGTCTCAGGGGACATTAGGTGTGATCGGTTTAGCTGGTATTGTCCAGGATTCTCGAAATTTTTCTATAATTTGCAGCTTGTTGTTTATATTGAGAGAGTTCTCTCTTCACGAGAGCCCAATACCGCTCGATAGGTCGCAACTTCGGGCAGCTTGGTGGATTCGCCTCTTTCGGTACAACAGGGACTCCATTCACTTTATACCCTTCCAAAATATCTTTGGCGTAGTGACAAGATGCCAAATCAGGCCAGAATAGCAAAGGAGTGTCATGGCTGCGTAGGAATGGTAACAATCGCTTCTTTGGGCATTCTTCGCGGTGTTTTTCCTTGTTTACCGTTCCTGTAGTGATGAACCATTGTCTATTATCACGCAGGAAAACTTTGTCAAATATTCGCGTTACAATTTGCGCGCCCGGGTTTCAGCCGTCACATTCTGTTTATAAATACGGTTCGGTACAGTTTTCATCTTGAATGACTTACCGGTGCTCGGAAGTAGGCACGAAAGTAGGGGACATTTTTATTTTTCTACCCACAGTACGTACCGAAAGATCTGGTCTCTTCCGCTGCCAGCCTTTCTGGATGCTTTTAAACGAGTATCGAAAGATTTAAGAATGTTATGGACTTGCAGGAAAACCAAGCTCTATTGCAAGTTTTCTTACTGACAGATCCGGATTTTCATTGCGACCCACACAATTGCTTTTCGCACGCCATCTTCGATCGAAAAGCTTGTAGTATCACCCAAAATTGATTTTACACAATGAACAGACATACGTTCATCAGTCTGCGAAATATTTCTCACGTTGATGAAGTATCTCCAGAGATATACGTATTTAGGGGTGTCCAGATTTTGTTGCAAACAAGCCTTATTTATAAATTTTTCTAATCGGATGAAGTTGCATCCACAGAAAGACCCAATTTGTTGCTTACAGACTGACATTGCATTCATATCCCCCGAAAGTTTCTGAATCAATTAAATGAGTTGTGTAACTTTTCGTGATACAGACTACCAAATAGCTTATTCAACATTTCTAAGCAAGTGTATTGCAAGTTAAAAACCGCTTCCAGCTTAAAAACTTTATGATTTTTAATAAAAATATGTAATCGATCATTGCATATTAGGCTGAATCAAGGGACACATACTCTATTAAAATATGAAAGCTGCTAACATAGCTTGCTGAGCGTATCCTTATGCTTACTCTCCCTTCTAACACAGTTCCACCTTTTTCGTGACACTTATGAGGGGTCGTGGAGTTTTCCGCATCTCTGTTAAGTAAGTGTCGGACTAATATTCCTTCCAGGTGACGTGGTTAGGACAGCTCTAGTCTGTTGGAAGGTGACAAACCGATGAAAGCGCGTCTCTTTCTTTACAAAAGTTTAGAGCTTGGTGGTACGCTATTGGGCAATCTGATTTATGCTATGCTACGCTATGTAGAAGAAAATATTCCCTCATTACCATGAGGCCCCAAGAGTGGACAGTAACTATTGCTTGTACGAAAGATATGAAAAGAAAGTATTGATAGTTCCATTAGTGTGCAGCAGGCTGTGAAACATAGATCAGAAGCATTTGAAAGTTCAGCGATGGGCATGTGATGTATAGTACTCGAATCAAGCACACGTTTCTTTGCCTCACATCCCCAAAGGCAAGGAACGAATCCGGCATCTTGACAGGCAAAAGAATGGGCGCATGAATTAGAGTAAATATTAGATGTTGTATTCCAAACATAATCCCTAAAAGAAGAGAGTTCTCTGGTCCTATACAGGCAACAAAACAGTGTGTGTGTACAAACAACCGCTAGAAACGCCCAAGCAACATTGCCAAAACTATCCAGCTCTATGAAGTTTTACTAAAGTTTTATGAAAGCCACTAGAAATCAATTCGGTTTTATTATGGCAGCAAGAGATGCCAATAGGTATCAAATTTTAGTCAGGTTTATGAGAACCTACACAGCTTCTTTACAACGATCTTTAAACCTTGACTTCTAAAATTCCTTTTACTTCTATCGAAGGTTTTATTTTGACTTTATGCACTCGTGAAATGTTGTATTGAAATGCCGTTTTAGAACTCATTCGAATTATCTTATTATGGTCAGTTGAAAAAGCATATAAAAATCATTTTGCCTCCAGTAAATGCATTAAACGGCAAATTGGCATTGAGAAAAGTCACCAAATGACCAAATAGTTTTATAGTAGCCTTTGTAAAGATAAATTGGCATTATGGCAAAACTGTGATTTATTCCAATCGCCATATTGAAATATATGAAATCATTGAAATGTGGACAAATCAAAACACCAAATTTTATATGTAATGCAAATGAACTGCAGATCAGAGAAATGTTTTGGCATTCTTTTAGATCTCCTTATTGAATTCCAGAAATTTTCAGAAAATTCATCATTAATTTCTCGAATACATTTCTTTCAATTTTGTTTTTGTTGTGGTAAACTCGCATAATTTCCGAGGCGCATTAATTTCCAGCTCTCATCGTGCCAATATTCACCAAAATTAAATGCGCATATGATTTGGAGCATGATGCGCTATAAAATAACTCAATTTGTTTTATATACTTTGCTATCAAACATAATTTCCCGCAACACAAAAACTTTTTTCTTAGCCATTATTTACTGAAAATGAATCAGAAGAGAAGAGAATCGAACAAAGGAGAACAACAAAAACCAACCACGTTATCACAGTGAAGTTTGACAGCTGTGCTCATTTGGCCCTATGCTGGTTTTGATGGCAGCAAATAGGTTTTATGAAGGTTCTCACGTGGTCATAACATCTTTCACTAGACCGTTTTCAAAATCTCTATGGTCTTGTAAAGGTTTTATTAATTTGTTTTCACAGCCGTCTTAAGAGTGGGCCACTTTGTACACATTTCGGCTTTAAAGATGCATAGAGGAGGTGTTGGTGGACAAAACAGTTTTGAATGTAGTTTTATCAACAAAGCCGGGAGGAGTGCTATTCGGCTGACATAAAACTAAAACTGTTACTTGGGGTTGCTTTGAGACATGATTTGCGGAGGTTTTAATTGACAAGTGCTAAAATAGAAAGCAGATCAGGGCGGGGATAATCAGAAAGTCCCAAATATGTACGATGTTATGACGCATTTCGATTTCATTAACCAGCTTTAACAATAGCGGTCCACGAACATTTTATTCGCAACAATTCACAATCTCAGAAGTTGATCCAGTTGTTTCATAACGAAACCACTCCGCCCCAGTGAAAATAACTGCGGTGTAAGTACGAGATGGTGGGTGTCCCATCTGCGGCGCTTAAATAATGCTTTCTCCTGTCTACATCGTTCCTGAAGATAAAAAAAATGGCAATACCGGCACGTAGCGAGACAATAAAGAGATTTAAGCAACGTCAGAGATTCAGTACGTTTTCTCATAAACATTTTATTTTTTGCTGTTGTACTGGAAACCACTTAAGTATGACAGAAAGACGTTTTTTTTTTCTCTGAACAAAAGTTCCCTTTCAACCTCCTCTCAATGTGCAAAGTAAACCGCAAGCCGAAATTTGTCATACGATGTTGCCACACAGTGAGGCTTTGTGCTAAAATGCAACTTCTTCTTGCAAATGGAATTTTAATCATACACCAACTTCCAATCCATTTCACTCAATTACGGTGCGGTGGGTTGTGGTTCGTTGCGGTCAAAATAAGCACGCAAAAGTCTTTGTTCAGCACGGACTCGGAATGGTCATGCATGGCCTAAACTGCTAGATACCCGACAGTAGCCATTAGGGTGTAGGTAACCTTGCCAAATATCTGTCGTACGCCCAACGAAAAATGATAATGACAGACTCTTACTTAATCCTTCCTGACAACACGTGCTAAGTTACTCATCTGAACAGAAGACTGACTCAGCTGTCAACTTGATGGCCAACTGCCGTCCCCACGGACACGACGGTTCGTCTTAATGTCTGGTGGCTGCGCAGAGTTTAGCAACCGAGCGTGTCCGAGAGCCAAATCATCCCAACCGGAGACAACTAAACACTTTTGCTTTCTTCTGCTGCCTCACTGGGTCATGGGAGGGAAGGCGAGGGAACGAAAAAATACTCGCTTCTCATATCAAACTTCGGTGATGGTGATTAATTACACCGCGGTGTCTCCCCCCCCGGGAGACGATCGCTGTGCTCAATTGGAGATGGATTTCAGCGATTTGTCACTTATGAGAAAAGTGGTTAATTTGATTGCGCTGAGCAGTGATGGGGTCTAACGCCACAGTGGTGGTCAATAGGTAGCGGAAAATTGTGATTGACGTACGATTAAGAAGTACACAACATTAGCCGGCGAGGTGTTGATGAGCGAACGTTGTCACATACGCGGGGGGTGTCGATGAAGGTTGAGTGGGGTCCGTTTTGCGTTTGTGTTTGATTATGGTTATTTTTGTGTGCATTGGTGGTGGTCGTTGGGAAGAGCTTAGTGGTCAACTCCGAAGAAGGTTACAATAAGATTCAATAATATGCGTTTGCCTCGTTTTAGTAGCTGAATTAAAAAGCATGATGTGTGAAAAGCATCATTTAAGGCTACTCGTAAAGTTTGATAGTGTTTTCGTTTATAGAGAAAAACTAATTGCTTTTTACTACGCTTAATAGCCACTTGGATCCTACAGAGACCGGCGAAATAAAAAGATCATTCCGTAATCAATTTGTAAGTGTTTACACAAGTCATAGATTCACAGAACGGAAGTATATCTTGAACGACAAGTAATGATGAAGTTTGAGTGTTCGTAGTCGCGACATCTTGTGGTTGAGACAAACATTTAAGACCTGCTAGTATAAAATATCAAGGTTCATGATGGTTTGTTCCTCTTAAAACGAATATATAAATATAAATAAATAGGGAAACGGAACCTATTCTCACCATAGTACATATATCAATCACATTAATTTCTCCAATATATGGGCGCAGTAACCAAGAATATATATTTCTGGCAAACAAAAATTAGGTAACTATAATTTAGAAGAAAAATTAGTAATCTCCATTTAATTCCAACTACCTTTGCTTATCTTCGACAGATACGCGTATTTCGTCTACAATGTGCAGACTTCTTCAGTGTCTCGGTCGAGTTATTAGTACGAGACACTGAAGAAGTCTGCACATTGTAGACGAAATACGCGTATCTGTCGAAGATAAGCAAAGGTAGTTGGAATTAAATGGAGATTACTAATTTTTCTTCTAAATTATAGTTACAAGTATTCCACTAAACAGCTCAAACCCTCTAGGATTCAAAAATTAGGTCATGAATATAATTAAAAGCTACAAAAACGTTTCGGAGACTTAAATTTCGTAAAAATAATGAGCAATCAGATTTTCAACACAATTGCTTACCTTTGAACTACAAATTCGTCGTATTGATGTAACCGTACTAGGGAATATACTCGAGCCAGACTCCAAGTTTTCTCTTTAATTGCACTATATCCTTACACATTTTCGGTGCGTAATTGCACAAACCATAAAAATCACACTTCACTTATTACACTAGCCACACGAGAATCTACGAATACTTGATAAAATACTAGAAAACTATGGGATTAATTTTCACAATAATATAAATACGCTTGCACCTATTCTGAACCGTGTTAACAATCGACGTAATCGCTTGATGTTGCACTGCTCACATACTGTATAGCATACACATCAACGCTAGTGTGCGTTTTCAATCATTCATAGAGCATTCTATGCCCAACGTATGGTGAGTCGTTGTTGTCAATATTCTCATGGAAGAATAACAAACCCTTTCATTTTGTCTTGATTATATGCATGCTACCCAACACACGTGAAGTGCTGTCAAATGATCTACTTCATTTTTGGGTGTAGTAGTGAAGAGCGTTAACTTGTTTGTATTTTTTTTTTCTTGATTAAAATCAGTTCGATTAACATATGTACACAGATGGGATTAATGTTTTTCGTGATATTATTATAATAGGTACATAGCAGTTTCAACTTTTTCGTATTAAATTGTAAGAAAATTGTCGGAATCGAATGATTTGCGTGTTGCTATACGATTAACGGTAAGTGAATGAATAAATTGTGAATAACTTGTGTAGTCAGTGTTCGGTATTCAGTGCATATTCACCGATTTCCACTGGAGGTCTGCTTATTGAGCTCAATATAGGTACCGCTTCCCTAGATGTTATTAATGATTTGATCTAAAGTAGACTTCTCTGACTTTTTTATTGTGTGAATAAGAAGTTGGATGTATATGTAAATCGATTTTTTCATACCATATATATCACACCCCATCACCACACACACTTAAGCATTTGAAAAAGTCTATATTTGATCTAATACGTATAAAGGGCGATACGGTCAAAATTTGGTCAATATCAACTTGACGTATTTCTTTCAATTTTGCATTTAAAAAACCTGAACACCCCTCATTTTGAAGGTGTGTGTGTGTAGAATGTTGCTCCTATTTTGGAATTCACTCTTCAGTTGTCAAAATGCCGTCCAAGCAAGAAGAGCAGCGTATCAAAATTTTGCTCGCGCATCGCGAAAATCCGAGCTACTCGCACGCAAAGTTGACAAAATCGCTAAAAGTTGCCAAATCAACCGTTACAAATGTAATTAAAGTGTTTGGGGAACGTTTGTCGACAGCCAGGAAGTCTGGATCGGGGGGAAATCGAAAACCGGAAGCCGCTGAGACGACAAAGAGAGTTGCCGGTAGTTTCAAGCGAAACCCTAACCTATTCTCCGAGATGCCGCAAATAAGCTGGGTGTATCGTCTACAATCGTGCATCGAGCCAAAAAACGAGCCGGACTATCGACTTACAAGAAGGTAGTGACTCCAAATCGCGATGATAAACAAAATACGACGGCCAAAGCGCGATCCCGGAGGCTGTACACGACGATGCTGACGAAGTTTGACTGCGTGGTAATGGACGACGAAACCTACGTCAAAGCCGACTACAAGCAGCTTCCGGGACAGGAGTTTTATACGGCAAAAGGAAGGGGAAAGGTAGCAGATATTTTCAAGCACACGAAACTGTCAAAGTTCGCAAAGAAATATCTGGTTTGGCAAGCCATCTGTACCTGTGGCTTGAAAAGCAGCATTTTCATAGCTTCCGGGACTGTCAACCAAGAAATTTACGTGAAAGAGTGTTTGAATAAACGTCTGCTGCCTTTCCTGAAGAAACACGGTTGTTCCGTACTGTTTTGGCCGGATTTGGCATCTTGCCATTACGGTAAAAAGGCCATGGAGTGGTACGCCGCCAACAACGTGCAGGTGGTTCCCAAGGACAAGAACCCTCCCAACACGCCAGAGCTCCGCCCAATTGAGAAATACTGGGCTATTGTCAAGCGGAACCTAAAGAAGACCAAAAAAACTGCTAAGGACGAGCAGCAGTTCAAGGCAAACTGGCTTTCTGCGGCGAAGAAGGTGGACAAGGTGGCTGTACAAAATCTGATGGCAGGGGTCAAGCGTAAGGCCCGGCAATTCGGATTTGGAAAAGCGGAAGCCTAACTGAATATTTTTCCTGAATTTTATACTAATTGATCTTGAAAAAGAAATTTAATTTGATTTTTTAAATAAACGATTTCACCGATTTACACGCGTTTTCCCTTGACCAAATTTTGACCGTATCACCCTTTAGCCTGCCACGTTTGCAATAGTGACAACTTTCAGTGTGAAGTTAATCTGGAGCATTTTCAGCCATAATGGTTTGATAAAGTGTGACATTTCAATCGACTTTTTAATTTGAACGAAATTCTCAACATATGCAGTTGACTAAGGAGCTTGAGTATTTCCAAAATGTTATGAATTTTAATCCACTGGAAATATTGTGTGCAAGTGCGATTGCATTTCAAAAACCAGTATTAATACACCGCTCTATGGTACTATGTTACTCCCATTCAACTGTCACTTAATCTTTTAAGTGTTATTTAATAAACTTATTTTATTTTTTGAAAATTGTGACAAATCCTCTATGCGATGCTAAACAGGATTTTGTGCTCACAAAATAAATCTTACTTAACGGAATATAAAAACCGACATTTGCCTATTAATTGAACAACCCTATTTCTGGAACCAACTTATACATATTAGAATTAACCTTAATTTCATAGTTGTAGCTCAGAAAAATAAAGTTGCATAGAAAAAACTATTTGACATTAAGTTGTATAGTGAATATATACCTTATAAAAAAATTAACACCAAGAAAACAATTTTTATGTGTGCAAACAATTTGATAGCCCTAAGATTAAAGTTACCCAAACCATATTTTGTTCTCTTCATTTTTTGTGAAAAAACTTGAAGATATTAGAAGAAATATCGGCATTGTCATGTCTTATCGTTTGTCTTTACCTGTTATCGGCAGAGGAGTGAATTCGGCGGTTGTACACGCAGTCTATTAAATCTCTCTTTATAAATCAAGACACCAGCATACTTACGTAGCAATTCTCTCAAAATGTCTAGAATTTTCAACGATTTATCGTTGGGCCGAAAAAATACAATCCAAGATCTCTTTTAAGCGGGTCAAGGACCCTTTACGTAAGTATCCTGGTGTCTCGATACATAAAGAGAACTTGAAACGAGCTTCTGGTTATTTTACGTAGTCATAATGAGCATCTTATGAGTTATGCGATTGTAACTATACTAAATGTACATCCACTTTCATCATCAACATTCAGTATACTCGCAAGACGACAAAAAAATTTTTCAACTTTCTAATTGGTTTCGTGTGACCTTCGTCGGTTTAGTTCTCCCAAACTATGTGGAATTGGATGGTTTTTTTTCCGGTGCGCTTGTATCACCGGAAGAGGGTATACAATTGTACCCACTGAAAAAGGTTGGGACACTCCGCCGATCATTGAGGCAACAAATTTCGTTGCGGCAAGTGTGGTTGACACCAAACCGAAGAAGTTATGTTGATCTGTATTTATTATGGTTAGAACCCTCACGCTGTGCACGAGTGCCCAAGGTATAACAAGCAATCCGATAGAGCACAGCGTTTCATTACTGGATGCTCTGCTGAAATAATATTGGACAGAAATGCTGAAAAAGATCAGCAATAGCAAATCCCGAGTAAGGGCCGAACACGAAATTATTGCGACACCGAAAATGTCATGCCAATTTTCTTATAATGTTTAGAATCAAACCAAAATTTAGTTAGTAGCAGTTTATACATATATTTACTTCAAAAATCAAAAGAAAAGTTAATCGATGGAGCCTTGAGTGTAAAATTGAACGCATTTTCGCTTGATGCCCTCCATCAAAGTCTTTACAGTGTCATCCGGTACCAGTTTCTTAGTTTTTTTTTTCATTTTCTTAACATGTCCTTCTCGTCTTTGACTGCCTTCTTGCTCTTCCGAAGTTCCCGCTTCATCATTGCCCAGTACTGCTCCACCGGGCGCAGCTCCGGACAGTTTGGCGGATTCATGTCCTTTGGAACAAAATGGACAGAATTGGCCTCATACCACTCCAGGACACTTTTAGAATAGTGGCATGATGCCAAATCTGGCCAAAATAGCGGAGTTTCGTCGTGCTGCTGCAAGAACGGCTAAAGGCGCTTCTCGAGGCTCTCAGATTTGTAGATCTCGCCATTTACTGTGCCCTTTGTCACGAAAGGCTCACTCCTCAGTCCGCAAGAGCAGATGGCCTGCCAAATGAGATATTTGGAGATGAACTTTGACATTTTCTTCTTCTTAAATTTGTCGTCCACATAGAACTTGCTCTTGCCGGTGAAAAACTCCAATTTGCTTAAAATCGGCTTTTATATACGTTTCGTCGTCCATCACACAGCAGCCATATTTTGTCAGCATCTTCTCGTAGAGCTTCCGTGCCCGAGTTTTAGCCGTCAATTGAGAGTCTCCCCTTCCAGAAGGTGAAGGGGTTTCAAACCACCTTAAAAACATTTATTTCCTTCAAAAACCTCCACATGCCCAATTTGGTTCCATTTGCTTGATTTGTTCTCGAGTTATGCAGAAATTTGTGTTTCATTTGTATGAGAGCACCCTCCCCTTCCTCAGTCATATGACGGAGGAGTCTCAAATCACCATAGAAACATTTTTCTCCTTCAAAAACCTCCACATGCCAAATTTGGTTCCATTTACTTGATTAGTTACTACGAGTTATGCAGAAGACTTGTGTTTCATTTGTATGGGAGCACCGCCCCCCCCTACCAGAGAGGAGGAGGGGTCTCGAATCTACCGTAGAACACATTTATTGCCTTTAAAATCCACCGCATAGTCAAATTTGGTTCCATTTGCTTTATTAGATCTAGAGTTATGAAGAATATTACAGTTTCATTTGTATCGACAGCACCCCCTCTCTCAGGAGAGAGGAGGGGTCTCAAACTACACATAGAAACATTTCTTGCCTTCAGAAAACCACCACATGCCAAATTTCGTTCCATTTGCTTGATTAGTTCTTGATATATGCAGAAACTTCTGTTTTATTTGTATGGGAGCCTCCCTTTTTAGAGAGGGGAGGGGTCTCAAACTACCATAGAAACATTACTTGCCTCCAAATTATTCCGCATGCTAAATTTGGGTTCCTTTGCTTGATCAGTTCTCGAGTTATGCAGAAAAATGTGTTTTATTTGTATGGGAGCCCCCCTTTTCAGAGAAGGGAGGGGTCTCAAACCATCATAAGACTATTTTCCGGCCCCAAAAATCTCTGCATACAAAATTTCACGCCGATCGGTCCTTCCGCTCGCGAGTTAAATCGTGACAAAGGAAACCCCAACTCATTTTTATTATATAGACTAGCTGATCCCGGTGCGAGCGTTGCTACGCCTGCAACTAAATGAACGAAGATTACATAGAGCTTTTTTTAATGAGTTTTTTTTTTTTGAGTAATAAGGAGTTCAAACTTCTATCAGAACATTCTTCTTACCCAGACAATACACAGTTTGTGGCTGAGTTACCTGGATAATTCTCTGGATTGGTTGAAATTTGTGTTTGAATTCACCATAGAAACATTTCTTGCATTCAAAAAACCCCGCATACCATTTTTGATTCCATTTGCTTGATTAGTTCTCAAGCTATGCAGAAATTTGTGTTTCATTTGTATGCGAGCCGGAAGGGGGAAGCGGTCTCAAACAATCATAAAAACCTTCCCCAGCCCCAAAAATACCTGCATACATATTTTCACTCCGATCGGTCAGACAGAAATCCATTTTAATAGAAATAAAAATCCTGTTTTCAATAACCCCCACATGCCAAATGTGTTTTCATTTACTTGAATAGTTCTCGAGTTATGCAGAAAATTGCGTTTCATTTGTATGAGAGCCCCCCCTTCCAGAGGGCAAAGGGTCTCAAACCACCATAGAAATATGTCTGACCTTCAGAAAAATCCACAACCCAAATTTGATTCCATTTGCTTTATTAGTTCTCGAGTTATGCAGGAATTTGCGTTTCATTTCTATGGGACCCCCCTCATTAAGAGGGCAGAGTGGTCTTAAACCACCATAGCAATATGTCTCTCCTTTAAAAAAATCCACATGCCAAATTTGATTCCATTTGCTTTATTAGTTCTCGAGCTATGCAGAAATTTGTGTTTCATTTGTTTAAGAGCCCCCCTCTCTCTTCAGAAGGCGGAAGAGTCTCAATGACCATAAAAACATTTCTCTCCTTTAAAAACATCCATATGCCAAATTTGGTTCAATTTGCTAGATTAGTTCTCGAGTTATGCATCAATTTGTGTTTCATTTGTATGGGAGCCCCCCCCCCTTCAGAAAAGGGAGGGGTCCCAAATAGGCATTGAAACAGTATTCATTTTGAAGAACACAAGATGACTGTTTTTTTTTTAAGTTAATAAGGCGGTTAGAGTGGATTCATGGATTTTTGATGAGGATCGAATGAGTAGTTCAATATATATATTTTCGTTTCAGTTGATCAGGCTCAGGATTCAATGAGGTGGAGTAGATTTTCACAACCTGGTGAGAATGGGATAAGATACAGTGACAAATGCGAGTTTTCAAAAATGGTATCTTCAAAGCAACCGATCCTCACTGGAAATGAACATTAAGGATAATAGCTTTAAAATAATGTAGTCGACAATGCCTCAAGGGGAAGGAAGCTAGGAGTCAAATAAGCCTGCCATCAGTTCTATCACATCTTTGCCTTTACGGAGGCTATAATCACAAAAATCACAAACATTTCGTGAAGATTTTTTTTAATGTGAGAGTCTTGACTGTAGTTCAGCAAACGTGTGATTAAAGTTTGACATGTGAGAATAATTCAGATTCCGGCTCAATCAAATCATTTTTAAAGAGCCAAGTTTTCGTGTTAATATTCGCTGAAACCCGATCCGAGAGTGGCAAAACGCCAGCCAGCACATCAAACTCATAGTATGAGTCGAGTGCATGCAATTAAATGCGATACGAAGACAAAGAATACGTTCCAGTTTGATAATGTGTGACCTGGCCACCGACTGGAAACAAAAACGACCATCCTCTAAAAGCAACAAAATCGGTCCGGTACTACGTTAGAAGACCTTGCGGATGTGATTCCCACCAGGTTCCGCTTATTGTTCGAAAAAAGTTGATTCTTTGCTGGCACTTTCGCTCGAGATACTCAATGTGGGATCTCCAAGGGTACTCAGAATCGAAACAGACCAAGATATTTTTAGAGTCGAGTCGACTGTCACTTTGTTCAACAGGTTTAGTTTCCTATTACAGTTGCCGAGATCGACGAAATTTTGTCGTATAAGGTCAACTCAATCGACCGCTGAAAAACTAGTCACATTTTGCCGAGTAAGAGTTGGATTTGATAGGCGTTTTTCAACGGTTAGTGGTGATTGATTAAACAAATCTATAAATACACTTAACCAGTATTTTTTGCAGGTGCATAAACAGAAATAAAATATACCTCAAACATTTTTCTTATCCTATTAAAAATAAAACAAATTACCTTCAGCTCGAACGGCTCATTGAACTCATTAAAATTAACATCACCAGGACATCGCCAGAGGCTTTTGTGGCGTAGAGTTGGCAAAACTAATATTCAGTAGAAGTGGTAGGAAATTGACCAAGAGCTCGTTTCATTAAGGGGAGATATACAGTTAAAACGAAAAAAAAATTCATTTTTGAAAAAAATAATTTCAAGGGGAGATTTTTACTCAAATCAATCGAAACTTTTTTTTCAATTATAAGTGTATCCATGTTGTATACAAACATATCATTTTCAATTTTTTTTTCAACAAAAATGGCGGCCGCTAGAGTGCGTTGAAAAAGTCGTTGCATTATGCTTGTGCCGGCTCTCCTGGTCGCAGTTTCAATCGAAAACCTGCTAACCTAAAAAAATTAAATTATTTACATTTATAGTTAGTATATGAATTGAAAAAAAAAAGAAAACAAATATTGCACTTTTGGCGTAACTTTTTTGAAAAAATCCACATTATTTCCGCCATTTTATCTCATATTTCCAAATTTTATAATGTAATATAACAATAATTTTTAATTTATATAAAAGCTAATACTATAATAAAGAGGTCCTTTAAGTTTCAGTTTAATCGAATTATTATTTTTCGAGTAATCACCGGCATAATCTCCAAAAATGCTGTTTTAAGAAAAACGCGTTGAAAGTTTTAATTATCGGTCTGCACGCGAAGAAGGCGTCTTCGAAAAACGATGAAACGAAACACTTGGAGTTTCATCGAAACACTTGGAGTGAATTCCGAAAAAAAGGGTTTCAGGATCGTATTCTACGCAAAATTTGCAATAAAAAAAATAGAAATGTTTGGTCATTCTAACTGTATATCCATTAAGATCACCTATGCGCCTTGAGTCGGAATAACAAAAAGTAAATTTTATTTTCTCGCTTGAATACCATTACATTTGTTATCCTTACATTGGAACAACAGTAAAATAGATGAATTTTTTGAATTAATTTTTTAAATCTGATTTTTTTTAACTTTAAGCCATTTTTCAGTACACGAATTTGGAATTTGGAAATTTACTCTCGAGTTAAATGGTTTATAAATTTATAAAGAGACTTCCCAGAGTTTCAAAAGATACTTTCTAGAAGTTCAGAAAGATACTTCTTAGAAAAGAAATGAAGACTTTTTAGAAAAGCCAAAAAAGAAAAAGAGGTCAGGCAAAAACTTCTCAGAAGTACAGAAAGCACTTCTAAGGAGTTCAAGCAGGTATATCCCAGAAAATTTTGGACCAAAAATCTTTAAACTTCATGGTCAAAATTCTGTAAAATTTAATAGGAGACTTCCAAACAGAGCTTCAGAAAGATACTTCCAGATGTTCAGGAGAAAACTTCCCCGAAAATTAAGAGCGAACATCTCAGAGCATCAGGAAGAAGTTTGGGGAAAAGGGCTCCTGAGAAGTTTGGAACTTTGGAAAATTCAAGATTTCATTCCAGAAGTTAAAAAAAACTTCCTTCCAATAACTTCCCAAAAATTCAGAAACAAACTTCTACAAAGCTGAAGATGAAACGTCCTAAAAGTTCAGGGTAGAACTTCTCTGAAGTTCAGGGATGGACTTCGCAGAAGCTCCGGAAGAAATTTTCCAAAAAGTTAAGAAGCAGCTTCCCAGAAGTGCTAGAGAGCTTTCCCGAAGCACAGAATAGAACATTTCAGAATTCCAGAAGATGCATTCTCGAAGTTCAGGAAAATATTTCTCCAAAGAAAAGAACTTTCCAGAAGCATAGAAAGTACTTCCTAGTAGTTTGAGCAAGAATTTCTCAGAAATTTTCGCTACGGTATTAGAAGCCAAAGAGAAGCCGTACGATGAAGCCTCGACGTCCGATCAACCGGCCAAAATTCTTCGTGACCTACACCGAGAAGTTCTGTTTTATTTCACAAAAATATCACCGAAAGTTACAGAGACTGATTTCGAGAAACTCGAACAAATTTCACCGCATTAAATTTAATTTTCACAATTTCAAAATTCACATTCAATTTCAGACACCAAAATGAGAGCAGCAAAAAAAAATTACACGGAGTTCAACAAAACCGACTGTTTATTTCACAATAATAGAGTTGTATCTACATTAGAAACTGTTTATTAAAATGTTAATCCTACTTTCTGTAAAATTCTCAAACTTTCTGTGGTACACCTTTCTTTAAAACAGAACTGAAGAGTTGTGGCTTCTGATAAACGGTATCAACCGCTTTTGCAAACATTCTTTCGTACACATCCTTATTGATAGTGCCAATAGAGACGAAACTTTTAGATTTTCGACCACAACTACACAGAAAACAAAATTAATTTAAACAAGCACATAAAATTTCGCCCCGTTTAATTCCAAGCAATAGGAAGCGTCATCAACTAAATTGTTTGCAATATTTCATACAACAAGGTAGATTCAGGTATCTGGCGTAAATTAACATGAAACATTCCACTCTGTTAAATCTAGCATTTTCTTTATGTGCATTAGATAACGCAGAAAATTCAATGTTTCTTTTTATCTATGTACATCAAATAGGTCTTCGGGAATTTGAACACTCTCGTCGTCCATTATGATACAAGAAAATGTTTACAAAAAAATGGTGTAAAACTCCTTAACACGACTTTTTGCAGTAAAATTTTGCTTGTCATCACGGTTGGGCACCTTTTTAACTTTGTACGCTTTCAGCCCTTGCCTCTAATTTATTTTTTGTTTGCATGATGTTGACTTTGCGAGTCACATTTTTCACAGAGAGATTAGGACTTTACTCAATATTGTCTACCAAATTCTTGTCCATTTGTTGGGAGCATTCTATTCGATTTGTTCTACTTCCATCCTTCCGATCCACTGTTAAGCGCTGGTCAAATGATTTGAAAACAAAAAATACGGTACTTTTCGGTAGTTTTAGTTTACTGGCAAGATCACATACCGATAAGGGAGCGACCCCGGCGTAGTGGTTAACATCCATACCTCTCACGCCAAAGTCACGAGTTCGAATCTCACCTCCGGATAAGTTACGAAAATACCCAAAAGGTATTTGAGTGACTGACTACGACGGGAGATGAACCAGCCCTGAAAATCTCGATAATAAAGGAATTAAAAAAAAAATTGAAGGAAGCTGTCCGAAATTGAACGTGGACAGGCTTTACAACCAAAAAAAGGCCGTGGCTTGAAGACAAAAACAAATGATCTACTTCATTCGTTGCTTTTCTGTGATTTCAGTGTTGTAATATTCACTGAGACGTTGCTCCATTCAAACATTGTGAATGCTGAACTGGCAAGTAACTACACTATCTACCGCTGTGATCAAAATTCTCGCACCACTGTAGTATGACACTGACGTTTTAATTGGAGATAAACTGTTAACTTTTCCTATGTTGCATCTACATTCGTCTTTGTAGCCAACCCGACATCTACATCACAAAACAGAGGAATATTGGTATGGTGTGATTCACACCGCAAATCTCGTCTGAGAGTTCGACTGATGAGATATACAAGGGTTTGCGTTTGCATTAGCACGTCACCCAGCTCGTACCGCTGTCGCCGAGTCCTTGCTGTCTTGGGGACGTGGCGCGGAAAATCAACCATCCCGTCAATACGAATGCCGGTAAAGCTCCACGACCCGCTGCACGCCTAGTGACTCTGAATCAACAAGCCTCTAAGTATTGAAAGTTTACGTTACTATGCCGGGATGCATCTCGAGCGCAACTTCGAACGATGGAATATCTTGCAAATTACGAGAATAGCAGCTACCGGATCATGGCTCCCACTGCTCAACTCTCCGGCAGCCGAAAATATTTTTTGTGACAATATTCATCAGATAATCCGATATACTGTGCCCGTTAAACCTCGAAAACGTTATATATGAATTTTCAACAACCATGGTGGAATCCGAAACTGCGTAATATGCGAAACCTTTTGCGTAAGACCCGCTAACGTTACTTTCGATCCAGCGCTGCTGTTAATAAGTATGCTCTGCAGCTAGCAGAAGCCAAGTACACTACACACTTAGATTATTTTACGGATTTCGGTTAAATTTTACCGAAATCGTTTTCGCTTGTATAGCAATAACCTTCAAAGAAAATCCATCGTTGTTCTCGTCACGAGATAACACGCAAAGATTATTTGGCAACATGGGTATGCAACCAGCAGTCAGTCGAAGCTTCTTCCATCGATGGGACTTATGCAAATCTATTTGCTGATTTTTTCCAAAGCGTTTTTGAACTCGACCAAAGTCTTCGCCGAAGCAGTACATAGATCAGTTGCCGAGGTAAAACATTCATCAACCGCAGCTCAACTCAAACTCGACGTGCGCATCGACGACCACCTTCCTGCGTTCTTCATATCAACAACCGTGTAGCTACGCTGGCCACTCTCGTAATGGCTATCTTCAATAACTCACTGGTGGATGGCGTATTTCTGGATGCCTGGAAGCTCGCACTAATAACGCCGATCTTCAAGTCCAGTAGTATTCACAGTGCTGATCTGCTTAGCCAAAGAACTCGAAAGTCTTCTTCATGATAGGTTGTATTCAGGGGGATGCAGTCAGTAATCTCTGAATTTCAGCAAAGATTCATGAAGAAGCGCTCGACGATCTCCAATTTGATGACATTCGCCCACACAGTCATTGTCAGCCTCGAGAAGCAACAACAAGTTGACTTCGTATATATAGACTTCTCTAAGGGACTTGACAAACTTGCTGTCAATGCACAGCTCACACCTTGGATCGTTTCCTGCTTAAAGTCATATTGAGCTTCAAGGAAAGCCTACACCAAGGTGCGTGATGTATGATCGGATGTGAACGATATTCCGTCACGTATTCCTCAAAGGTGTTACTTATGACCTCTTATTTTCATTTTATTCATCAACAATGTGTGTGACCAGTTATCTTCCTGTAAGCAGCTATATGCAGATGAATTGAAAATCTACCGTGTGATCAGGTCTTTTCTAGAATGTTGTGGTGTTACATAGATGAAATGCAAGCCAACACTGCCAAATGCAAAATCGTCACCTTCACTCGTGGGGTGAGTGGGTGGGTCAGATTTAATTACTCGATTAGCCGATGAGTCAACTTCATCAACGACCTTGGACTCATCTTGGACACTCAGATCTAACGAGCACATATCTGTGGCCATTGTTAAAGGAAATTCTATGCATGGTTTGATGCGTGGCAATACTGCTAAATTTAACGAGGTGTATGCTTTTAAAGCACTAAACTGCTCTCTGATTCGTTATGATCGTACTATCCATGCATGGTAAGCATCCAGAAACGCTTAGTGATTCTCGCCACACGACGCCACAGCGATAGAACGGTTGAAAATCACCAGAATGTTCTGAGGGTACTGTAGACCTTCATTACATCGTCGTTCACTTGGTCTGTCCAGCTCAGTTGGCTACCCAGGTGCGAGGTTCTTAACATTAATGCACAGCGGCATCGCTATACCACCCAAGATGATAGAATGTTGTGGGGTGATGGAACCGTTTCTACTGAAAACAATGGCCTGTGCTTTTCTCGGGTTCTGTACAAGACAGTTCAGTTTGGCCCAGTCCACTACTGTGATTAGATCCTTGTTAATTATTTGTACCAGTTGGTCGATTTCGCAAGCGGATCCAGATAGATTGATTTGGAGGTCGTCTGCATTAACAGCTGCTGATCACGTTCCAGCATTCTAGTGCTATGCGCATGCAGATAGGAGAGACTGAACAACACGCGCGCTGAGACATAATCCCTGAGGCGTACGTGTCCGGATTCTCCCTTTCACCAGACATGGTGAACCCCAGGCGGACGATTTGAGAGCGCTTTTTAAGAAATGAAGAAATCAGTTTGCATGCATCACCGAGAACCCAATTCAGAAGGCATAGCTTGCTCTTCCAGAACTCGATGGTTAAAACACAGTTGGCAAGCAAGCGAGAAGTCTTCCAACACCCGGCGCGTCGTCACCAAAATTACTGTAGATGCCGTGGACAACTTTCGTTGAAAGCAGTAGTCGTAACAACTGAAACCTTTTACGAGCAGATTGTTAGGAGCAGTTGGCCGCGCCCCGTTCAGATGCTCCGTGCATCCGACTCGGGTAAGCGATCCCTCCGAGGACTTCGGATATTGCCGGCAGAACGCCGATCGGCCGCCCTGCTCTGCGTCGGTTTGGGGACTTCTCGGGATTTTAAGTACAGCCTTCTTTTTTTCCTGCTGAAGGGAAATAAGTGAGTATCGGCTCAGAAAGAGGAGTTCGTCGTTTT
>JASCZW010002915.1:0-24148 GCA_034211315.2 Aedes japonicus | reverse complement strand
TTGCATCCATGGCAGATTTTAGCATCGAACTACCGCTTCCGTTTTATTGTCATCTCCAACGCGATTATGCGTATCTTTGCATTGCGACACCTAAAGTTTGCGGAATCGATCCGCATAACTGCATAAGTCAAGCGCATGTAAACGATTATGAAATGCATACACGCCTGGTAATTGAGACGCATCGTGTTAGTCACATCTCCATCGCCACGAAACATCGATGACATTCTGGCGACCTGAATTAATGCCCCCACCCAATGAAACATCATCAGGCGCATTTCGCAACACCTAATAAGACTATCCATCAACGCTGACATTTCGCCAGCCCTGCCAATATTGCTTCGCTCAGTTAATAACTAAACTCCAGACGAAGTGAATAAATTTATTTCGGCGCCAAATCCTATTGTGTACAACGGCGAATGCAATTATGATTAGCACGTCAAGCAACGGTTCAAAAACCCTACTTTCGAATCTATCTTACTAAACTTGTCATTCGAACGTTTATTCGTAATTTGTAAAGCATCCGAAGAGCGCTTGGAGTACACAGAAGAATGCACTAGAGAGGGGCATGCCAACATATGGCCTCTCTAATTACTGCTAATTATTGCACCATTTAACTCGCTCTACTGAGCAAGCATGTTTGTAGTACGAACACATTCAAGATTTATTTTTTGGTTTGAATATTATGAAATTATTTTTTTAAATTTTCACGTTCAATATAAACACCACCATTTTCTGTTTTACCAAGTCTCAATTCACCTAAATGACCGAAACCTTTACTTTTGATTCATCTTGTGTGAAAATGGCACATGTGTTACCAATAGATGAATAAATACTTATATTTTCTTCCGAACGAAGCGGGATATACGCGTGCTGAGCAAATAAACCATGCATGAAGCGTAAAGCAGCATTAACGTTCAACTATATGTACAGTAAACATACGTGATATACCGTAGGAAGAAAGAAAATGTTTTACCAGATTGTGATTGCTTGTATAATTTTAGAGTTTTGTCAACCATATCACCCAAAGCACACGATTCAATCAATACAGATCTGTCCTGAATAACTCGATCCGCCACTTAAATAGCGAATCTATTTATGGGTGAAAGCACCTAAGCTGAAAAATAAGTCATGCCACGTTTCTGATGATTCTCTCAGTTGGTTGTCTACTAGTAATGATATTGCTTCAAATGAAAACATCCATGGGCTTCTGTATTAGGTATGCTAAGCGTAAAAAAGACACGGAACACAGGAAATTGAATGAGAAAATATGTTTTGAAAACGTAAGGTAGCTCGGTGAGAGCCTTCCTAATTTCATTCTACCTGTGCTTACCTGCAGTGAATCAAAATTCGTGAATGTATGAATGATAAAGACATTGTCCTAACTTTTCAATGTTGGGACAAAAAATAATGTATCTTTATCATTGTTGCATACTCAACACAATAATGACAAAATGCATGGCAGTTGAATCAAGATATTAATGTTTCACAACATCTGATTGGTATTTTGAAAAGAGACAAGGCGTTATTTGTATATTGCTTTGTATGCAACATAAATAAGTTCAATAATGTCACATGTTGCATCTACCGAAAAGAGACAATGTTTAGTTTTATCCCTCTTTCTCTCTCAAAAATTTTGTCGAGTGATAGGGGATAGTTGGTAAAGATGGAAGATCTATACCTACTGCTTCAATAAAAAACATATGATTTGCAATAATAAGTTTATCATGCATGTTGTTTTAATATCATAAAATTATTAATTTATTCCTAAAAAAAAATTGATTTGCAACAGCTAGTGTTCATCTTTTAAACCATTGTCCGTTTCTATCGACATTCCCCTATTAATTGCATACTTTTCATCAAAGCTTTTGCAATCCGACTAGTGCTGTTCTTCCAATATTCGAGCGCTCAGTAATTTTCGTTCCACAGTGGAATGGATTCTTCACCTGTTAAAGAGGACAAAGAAAATGTGTCCCAAAAAGTTCGAAACATATTTCGTTCCGAGAACGGGGATCTTAGTTGTAGGTCTTAATTGCAAGTTCAGTCCGAAAACGTTTCTGTTGAAAAATTGTTTGCGCCACATCAAGAACTCAGGAGAACGCTGGCCACACCCGGGCATGCTGCGGGTACCTATGGAGATGTGGCCAGTTTTTGATCTGAACCAAAACATTCCATGCGACATCTCTAATTACATTTAAATTCGATAATTGCCCAAAGCCTTATTGGCATGTTCTAGGTACGTTCGGGGAAAAGCCTTCTTTTTTTACTTGGACCAGAACATATCATGCTTCACATCAAATCACATACGAAATCCAAAATAAGAGCAATAGTGGTAGAATCAACTGTCAAGAACTACATTGGCCACATCTGGACGCGATCTGGGTTAGTGATGGTAAATTTACTGTATTTTGGTGTTTCTATTCAGCTCAAAACCTAGAATCTACAATTGTATCTATAGATAATTCAACAATACTAAGTTGCGGTATGCATTCAACCACGTTTATTAAATCTTCTGGAAAGTCAAAAGATATTATGTGATAATCTGGGATAATATTGGTCATTCTAAGTTTGCCTTGCAGCTAAAAAAGTTACAGTTACAATTGGTTCAGCCAAATCGGAACCAAGAGCCTATCGAGAATCATCAGTTTTGTTCGACATATTCAATCATAACTTTTCAACTTCAAGATGCATTCTTGAAGTTTATAACCAACAACCAATTTGAGAGATTCATATCCAGAATGTGCCAAAAAGTATTTTGTGAGGATTGACTATCCAATAATGTCGGTTGACCTAAAAGAAGATCCACTGAACATGGTTGAATACATATCGTATATTTGTATAGCTTTAAAAGCTACAGTTAATATTTCAGCTCCTTATTTTTGAGCTCCAGAACTGTATGGCTAATAAAGAACATCCCAGATCATCTCATAATGTCTGCTGACCATCCAGAAAACTCAATAGACATGTTTGAAAACGTATCATAACTATGTGTAGCCAAAAAAGGTTTAGTTACAATTAAAGATCCTATGTTCCGTACTCCGGGACAGGTTGGATGACTTAGAATATCCCAGATAATCTCATAATGTTGGTTGCTCGTTCATAAGATCCAATCAACATAGTTGAACACATATTGTACATTTGCACATCTGAAAACGCTACAGTTTCAATGGTTTCAATGTATCCTAATCTATGGATCCTATGGATCCTAATCTATGAACTAATGAACGCTTAGTATGCCCCAGAACATCCCAGATTTCATCATAATGTTGGTGGACCTTCCAGAAGATTCATTGAATATGGTTGGATACATATCGTAATTTTGAATAGCCGTGAAACTACAGTTACAACTGTTGATCTCAAGATCTGAGCTCCAGGACTGTTTGGATCACCTACAACATCCCAGATTATCTCATTATTTCTGCTGACCTTCCAAAAGACTCAATTGAAGTGGTTCAATACATATCGTACATTAGTATAGCTGAAAAAGCAACCGTTACAGTTGTAGATCCTAAGTTCTGAACTCCAGGATAGCTTGATTGACCTAGAACATCCCAAATTATCTCATAGTATCGGTTGACCTTTCAAAAGATGCAATCAACTTTATTGATTACATATCGCTAATTTGGATAGTTAAAAAGCTACAGTTGCAATTGTAGATTCTAAGTTAAGAACTCTAGAACAGTTTGGATTACCTAGAACATCTCAGTTTATCTCAAAATGTCTGTTGACCATCCAAAACATTCAGTTAACAAGCTTGAATGCATATCGTAACTTTGTATAGCCGAAAAAACTATAGTTACAACTGTAGATTCTAAGTTCTGTACTTCAGGACAGTTTGGACAACCTAGAACATCCCAGATTATCTCATTATATCTGATGATCTTCCATAAGACTGAATAAACATGGTAGAATAGATATCGTAACTTTGTGTAATCGGAAAAACTATAGTTACAACTGTAGATCCTCTGTACTGAACTTCTTTATGTTCAGGATGTTCTGGGTTGAAAACTAGGCGTTAAACGCACATATTTTTTATTTTGCCCTGATAAAATAGTCAATTTGCAACATGTTTGCAGAAGATAGTATCGACTTTTGTTCTGTTTGTGATTTCATACAGGCATTTTTCTTCAGGTGGAAGTCTATCCACAACAAATTTCATAATTATTCAGATCAGTAATTTGTTCGACAGCAACAACTGATTGTCGCTATTTTTCATGTTGCTGATAAAGCATTGTTGCTATCGGTAGTGTGGTGCAATAATGACAAAACATTATTTTGTCGCTGTTACAGGAAAACAAGATCGTTGCAACATGTGTGCGAATCACAACATTTTCTTACAGCAACTTGTCTCTTTCCCATCATCGATGCAACATTTTGTTGTTTTCTTCGTGTTTTGTTGCAATAAATTCAAGCTACAACATATCATTGTTGCATAGTGAGAGAATAACGGGTGTATCCCTCGTCAAGGTTATCTTATGTTTTTAGGTACACAAAGAGAATATTTGACACACTGCTTACCTGCAAATGCTGAGAAAAATACGACACACGTTGCAAGGAGCATGAAGTACGAACATGTGTGCCTCTTATATCTTTTATGATTTTTTTTTTATCGAAGCGTTGACTTATCAGTCCCAGGGATTCCATTTTTATGAAGAAGAAAAAAACACCAAGTGCTGAGACGGGTGCGTTCATTTATGCCTGCCAACCGGCAGGACAACTGATTGCATTACGGTTAATCAATCCTGAAGCACCACCAGAATGCTGTGTGCCGTTTGTTTGTGTTTTTTGCAGCAGTAAATTTTCTTATAGGTCTTCTGTTCTGAATAGTTTCGATGTTTGTTCATAAACTCGACAATTTTTCCTTCATGTAATGTTATATGGTATTTAGAAAATTAATTTGCATATGATTAAAAAAAAATGGTTGAGCTTTTACATTAAAAAATACATACAAACATTTCAAAAAGGTGTTTACAAAAATTTTCACATGAAAATTAATACGTCTCATACCTTCCATTTGCCGTTTATTTATAATTTATTTATTGATTCGTCACCAGATAAAAAGCTTAATCTAATTTCTTAAAGAATAAATAAAATGGCACATAAAAATTAACACAGACATCTTTAGAAACACCGCTTATAAACTCCACGGGATACATTAAAATCAAACACGTTATATCAGCTGTTAAAATCGCGACCAGAGGTGGTAAATGTACATTTTTTTGCAAACCATTCTCCCGCTGTGACATTTGAGGCCCGCACACCTCCAACAGTTTGTGTGTACAGTTCAAGCGAACGCGGGGATTGAAAATATTTCTGTCGACAGATTCAAACAGTTAGAGAGGGTTTGTGACTGTTTTTAATAGCTTGGTTAAAAATGCACTTATTTGTTATTTTCTATGATAAGTAGTTAGTAACCATTCTTATGATTCGATTCCATATAATAAACATCATATGTATGCAGTAATAAGCCAACGATCAACGAAATTCTAAGTGGCATAAATCTATGTCGCAACATTTTTTAAACCATCGGATGGAGACAACAAAAATGTTTCGTCGCCTGGTACAGAATGTCTTGTCTTTGCCCACGAAGATGTCACAAAGCAAAGCGTATAGACCTTCGCTGAACGGTTTTAATCGTATGGACTGCGTTTTGGTAGAAAGAGGACGAAATGCGGGCACAGCACTCCAAAAAAGGACGAACCAAAGAGCAGAATACACTAAGTTCCTCTTACACGTTTTTAAACGCGGTTTGTTTTTGGCGATAACTCTTGAACGAAACAACTTATGGAGCTTATTCGAATCAAATTTTTTGTTTTGGGCAAACAATATGGCAAAAAATCCAAAATGTTTGGTGTGGATATTCAAAATTTTAAAAACTGTATAATGACAACTATACGAAAAGGTTACACATGCAAACATAACTGAAGCAATTTAAAACGTATATGCATGTGAATTGATAAACTCTATTTAGTGTTTTTTTTACCGCGGTTTCATAGTAAAAGTGAAGTGTATCCCCCGTGTTAAAAATAACCTTTGTGTATAATGCCTTCAGACATTAAACGTCTTTGAAAGGTTTTATGGAAGTGGAAGATGAAGCCCAGCGGCGATGAGACCTTGGGAACAATATAGGAAAGGATTACTCCCAGAGCCTTGACTGTTGTTTCGCGTTTAAATTGCGTTCCTCCAAGGATATAGCCGTGCAGAAACATCGCACGTTTGCGGTCGACGGAAAATTTGGATTCATATTACAACATTTTGTTGATCTGTCTCGAACACTTGCAGTTGCGTCGAACACTTGCACTTGCGTCGAACACTTGCACTTGCGTCGAACACTTGCAGTTGCGTTTTTTTCAGAGGGGATGGAAAATCTGCACTAGTAGTTAGGTGGTCCCTGCGACCTGCCTTTGGTCGTTTCGCCATTTATGTAGAAGATCGAGGACGATCTGCGTGGCTGCTACGCATACCGCGTCCCAGATGTCCCGGTCCTGGCACATCCTCCGGACCAAATTATCTGGAGTCGTGTCGTGACCGTCTACGGCAATCATGCCGGATCTCGCGCCGTCGAAACGTGGACATGCGAAGAACACTTGTTCCGCAGTTTCCTCAACTCTCGCGCACTCGCTGATACCATTCGGTATGCACGAAGCACTCTAAGGCACATAAGTCTGTGCGTACTCTCTAGCTTACTAACGTAGCTCTTGGTACTCAAGGCGGTGATCCATGCCGGCCCGCCGTACCTTAGTATGAGCAGGGCAACACTGGCCAGGAGTTTACGCTTACTCCCTTGCACCGCCGAGCTATTCGACATCATGCGGGATAATGCCGATATAGCCATAGAGGCTTTCTTGCAGGCGTGATCGAAAGGACTAACAAAGGACAGCTTATCGTCGATCATGACCCCAAGATCCAAGATACCTCGAGAACCTCTTCAATTCTATTGTGCAGTTACCTGCACTGATCGTCGCATGTTACCCCGATTTCCGATTATTCACCACTTTATGGTGGGCTAGCTCCAATTGCCTGGAACTCATCCATCTCTCCACAATGCCGATGGAGTGCGAAGCCGTTAACTAGACCTCTTCGATGGATTCACCACATATCTCCAGGGTGATGTTGTCCGTGAACCCGGCTATCTTCACCCCGTTCTCAAGCCAGAGTACCTCATCGTACATCTGCTGTGATCTGGACACGTTTCTGGCCTGCCTTTGTGTTGTATACTATACCAGTACGCGATCCTGAAAGTAACTTCCAAGAATCTTGTACAGGTACCCAGGAACCTGTAGGCACTGGAGCTAATCGGCGATAGCTACTCAACTGGCGCAATTGAAAGCATTTTTCACGTCAAGAGTGACCACTGCACAGTATCGTACTCCTCGCCTCTTGCGCTGGATTGTCACCTCAGCTGGCTTGGTGACGAGCATGATGGCATCCACCGTCGGCTTCTCTTCACTGTATCCAACAGACATATAGGTCTATATGCCGATGGATCTCCTGGTGGTTTCCCTGTCTATGGTAGTAACACAAAGGTCTGAATTTTCCAGGCGTCCGGGAAGACGCTCTCGTCCAGAGACTTTTGCATCTTTTGCATGTTTAGGGTGGTGAACATTTCGGGATCCAGCAAGATAGCCGTCTGGATAGCCAGGTCCGAAATTGCATCCGGTCCCGGCTGCAGTTGCGTTTACTGGACTTTTTATAACGTAGTTCAGTTTCAGGTCGTCCACGTAGGATAATTTCAGGCGTTCATATGTAACAGGAAATGGAATGGACCAAGGTGGCGGCCTTGAGCATCGCCGGATGTTACTGAAAAGCCAGAGAAGGTGGATAATCGCAATATTCACAGAATAGCTCACCAGTCAGGTAGTTGCTTATTGCAGCGCAATATTTGACCATGAATCCAATTTTGTTGTATTGAATTGAAATTGATACACGGTTTATCGAAAGCCGCAGAGAGATTCGTGTATATGCCATCTACTAGTACATGACCGCGTTCCGTTTCGCGAATAGTGAACGATGTAAAGAAGCGGTAAATTTATCCGCCGTCGTGCGCTTGGGCATAAAACAGTGTGGAATAGGAAAAATAGTCAGTGAATACTCTTGGACCATCCTTTCGAGAACAATTAGTTCTAATAGCTTGGATACAGCACTTAGTCCAGCCATCTCACGGTAGTTGGTGACGAACCGTTTGCATCCTCTCTTTGTGGGTTGGGAAAACAAATGATTCTTTCTAGCATTCAAGAAACATTTCGGAAGTCAACGACAAATTGAAGACTGTAGCCAGGAGCGCAGCAACTGTGTTACGGCAACACTTCAGGACAATTGAAGTAATACCATCTGGACTTCGTTCAGTTGAGTTTTTCATCTGTTTCTCGGCTGAAATCATCATATCACTATGGATGGTGAGTGTAAAGCCGAATGCTGACAAACGGGGAACATTGCTAGTATCAGTTTTGAGGTCCTCGGCATCCAGAATTTCGTCACAGAAGAAACTGTTGAACTGCATACGGATCAAGTTGGCGATATCCTCGACAGACTCAATTTCAAGAGTGCCATCAGTTATAGTGGAAGGCACCCCGGTTTCCTTCCGTTGTTCATCCAGGAACCGCCAGAGGCTCTTCGAATTTGTTTTGAGACGGCTCTGCTATTGAAACTGAGGAGCGTTGTACAAGTTGTTATTGTAATCGTTGTTGGCACGTGTGTAGTTTTTCCTCGTGAAATTGGTGGGATATTTGATGTGTTTCTTAAGAGCTGCACTTGTAACTCGTTTCAAATGTTTGAGGTTGGAATTAGACCAAGCACGAATTGATCAACGGGTTACAGCAAAATGCCACACATAGCTAAAGCAACAGAATTTGCATCCCCGTAGGCAAGTGTCGTGTTCAATCCACCCGGCGAGAAAGTTGTACATTCCTCGAATTGAGCATGGATGAAGCCATAACAAACGTTTTCGATGTTGTCATAGAAGCTGTGTTAAGGATTAATCTCCAGTGTCAATAACAGAGGGGGATGATTTCTGCAGCATTTGATAAGTGGTGTCGGAGCTTGAAGAACAGAACATCTCTGACCCAATTCTACGCTAATGAAACATAGATCCACCGAAAGATACCGAAAGATCTGGTCGCTTCTGCAATATTTACTGCACCTTTGCGTCCTCCTGGTTGTTCCTGAGATAAGATTTTGTTCCACTCCCAGCCTTTCTAGTGTTTTCAAACGTGTTTCGAAAGATTTAAGAACAGTATGGACAGTGCTTGCAGGAAAACCAAGCTTTTTTGCAACTTTACTTACTGACAGATTTGGATTTTCATTGCGACTGCTTTTCACACTTGCTCTTTTTTCGACGCCATCTTCGATCTAAAAGCTTGTAGTATCACCAAAACTTGATTTAACTTAATGAACAGACATACGTTCATCAGCTTGCGAAATATTTCACGCGTTAATGAAGTATTTCCAGAGATATACGTATTTAGGGGTGTCCGGATTTAGTCGCGAACAAGCCTCAGATTCGGATTGTTCATGGTTTAGAGTACCTCCTCTAAAAGCAGCTGGAATCATTGAAAATTGTTGTTCACATTCATGAGTTCATGTCTTCAAAAAGATCATCATGATTTTGTAAATCTTGCTATGTCTTTCAAGTCTACAGGTAACGTAAAAGTAAAGTTCCATAAACATTACTTATGGTGTATTTTCATAACAAAAAACAAACCTAGTTCATGGAATCTTGAATCATTTTGCTCATTTCGAAGCTTCGATTTGTTCCCGTGCATCCGTAAAGTGTTCTTTGACCCGGTCGGTGCAGGTCTTCTTTGATGATTCTCCACTTGGATTGCTCCGAAATATTGGCTTCCTTTGCGAGTTTTCTTATGGAACGCACGGGGTGGTGAGCAATTTTTGTACGGACCGATTTGATCACGTTCGGCGTGTGTGCAAAGCACGGGCGTCCACTTCCCGGCTTCCGCTGCTTAGGACCATCCTGCAGGGACTTTTTTATGCGATAAACTGTTGCCAAATGGCACCCTACCACCTTGGCAATCTCTTTCGGCTTCTCCTGGGCGAGCAACAAACTGGTGATCACTTCTTTCGCGAACATTTTGACGAATTTGCAATAAAACAAATAGAATTTTTGGATGCAGGACTTCAAAGTAAACATAAGCAAATACACTTTCGACAGAAATTAGTCACAAGCTACACGAATTAACCCAATACTCAAGTTTGAACATTTTCGCATTATTTTCTGCCACACCCTGTAAGAAAAAGACTTATCGAACCAAATTAAATTCCCAGCTCTATGTGCACGCATTTAGTTGTCAAACTTGCTGCTTACTTTTCTGTGCTTAACTGTTTTCAGTATTTTCCGTTTAAATTGAATTAATTGTTGACTAGCTTATGACACTCAACATCAAGGCAACAAGCAAATTGCGCTGCACATATAAGTTCATAATTGCAAGTGGTAGATTATGAAACATAATCTCTATCAACATTCACTCCAAGAACCTTTTGTTTTTTCAATAGTTTTGCCCAGTTCTTGTTGGTTACTATTTCAATTTTCCTATTTTATTAACAACAGTGCCAAGTTTGAATCATACCGTTTGAATCATTTGTCGTCGAAGGACTATTTTTATTAACGTCCAAAACCAATCAAAAGTATTTCTATGTGATTATCGAAGTCAACCTCATTAACATTCATCATTATTTCCCGCTCAAGTGGCATCCCAATTTGTTTCCATACTTTCACCCCCGGTTTGGATCCTATAATCCATAGCAGTGAGAAACAGCCTTAGATCAATATAATAACATTGTTAGCTCTTGAAGCCTCTCGACGCGGCGGGGCTGCGTCTCGTGGCATCGCGACTCTCAGCTTTCAAAAAGCCATTCCCGATGGTATCGGTTATCTACCAAGCACGAAGAAAAGGAAGGTAAGTAACCTGAGCGAATAAAAACCATTTTACAGCTTTCTCTGTGGTGTTGCTGGATGAGGGTCCTCGAACGCTCGGAGGATGGGTTTTAGACTGGCGCCTTTAAACCCCGTCTCAACCACTGTACCATCTCGCTCGGGGATTACTATCTAGCATTTAGGTAAATCTATCTTTGAAATATGGCTGGAGACAAAAAAATATGTTGGCACGTGTGCTACCTCCTCGTAAGCATGACAACTGGGTTGCAGGACAAACTGTCCCGCGGTACCAGTTCGTTGCAAAGTCTCGCTCCCATAGAACGGATGGGTTAGTAGGTATGTGTTTGCTTTTGTGTTGACCGAGGACAATTTGAGCTGGGTGCTGTCGGTGCAGTATGTTTAGCAGACACAAAGCGCTTTTGTTTATGCTGACCGCTCGGAAAATGATGAGCATTGGTATAAAGGAAGCAAACGAGGCAGCCACACATAGAAGTAAATATATGACGATAAGGAATAAAATTTTATGAGCTATGAAAGTTGTGATAACAGCTCCTGACCGTATCTATGGATGTGTTCTCTTTATGAAGTCTCAAGTCCTAGATTCGTATGTATGATTCTCAGAACGGATGGAAGGCTGTTAGGATCATGGAACGAACCAGGGAACATGATTATTTACAAAGCCCTCTGTATCACACAAGCGAGGCAAATTTTGATTACTGACTGGAGGTATACCTTTTACTCAGAATTCCTTTTGATAAGTGGTTGCCCATTCGTTTTGTTATAGCTGTGGCGGATAATCGGGCTAAAGAATATGTGTAATGGATCGTAAATCTAAGCTATTCTGTGTAGGATAACTTCAGTTGAGCATATTATTGCAATGGTTTTGAATTATCCAGCAGAAACCAGCATTGGCATGGCTACGAGGCGGAAATCTGTGTCGTGTCAACAGTCACACATATCCTAAAAGTACTTGTTTTGCAACTGTGCATTCCAATGGGGTTTTATCACGTTGTATTGTAAAAAAATGGCCTACTATTACTAACCAAAAATTTTTTTGTTCAATATCCTACATTATGGAACATTTTTGAGTTTTAAAAAGTTCTACTTACATATTGCTTGGCTTTGTCGATCTTCTACTACATAATTTAGCATAATACGAAGAACTTTTCTAAAAATTGAATATTCTTTGATATTCAGCGATAATCAACAATATCATGTTGCTATCAGGATAACCGATTTAATCCCAAGCAACTCAGATGTTATTATTCAATTTATAGTTCTTTACGTACGCGAATTTTCGATTTCCTTATCCTTCAAGCCATCATGGTTTCACTGGTTAAGCTGAACAGATTATCTCTATGATCTGCAAATGATCTAACTTGAAGCGAAAAATCAAATATTGTAGCCTAGATGTACAGAAAACGGTCTAACATAATAAACTACAACGACGTGACCAGATTTTTGCTCCTCATTAAAACCACCGACCTCGACTGGGATTGAATCCAGACCCACTGGGGTGCCACGTAGCAACCAAAGGAGCCAATTTCTAACTAAACAGTAAAGTTTGAAACCATTTGAACTACAGATATTAAGACGCATCAAGTGGGTTCTAAGTTATCCTTAGTTACACAATTTGTGAATTACCAAAAGGTTGTTTTAATTATTTAACTCGACATTAAGTATTTCACTCGAAGCTCAACCTGTTTTCAAATCGCGTCATCCCGGTGCAAGTCACTGAATGGTAAATGGAATAACTCAACAATACTCTTGAAAAAATATTCCACTAGAAATCCATTCATTTGATTTCATATCTTGTACACTACTGAAATCATAAAGCAGCAATTCAATTTCACATTACCATCGCCACTGCATAGTTCAATTGGCAGGAAACAGTTCTATAAATTCACTTCATGCTGGTAGATCTGTATAGGTTGTACGAGGCCGATAATCTCGACATTTTCATTCATTTCACGCTACTAGCACAAGACTGTATAATTAAATATTCATTTTTTTTGAGAACGCGCGCCCTATGGCTAGATTCTATTTATCCACTCCTTTGGCTCTCACCGTTATTGCTGCTGAACCTCGTCACCACCTTGAAAGCGTTCGTACAGAGGCATTTTTTGCCCTTTCTATCGATGCCGATTATTCCCGTTTTCGTTGCACGTTCGTGAGCCGTTCGGTGATTTAATAAAACGCTCACTCGGACACAATAAGCAGCGCAACCGTTTTGCCATTGTGCGCCCAAAGCCATTTAAACTTTTGGTTACGGTTCTTATTAAATATTTAATACCTGGAATGGGGGAGAATATCGCTATCGCTGTTTGTTATCCCCAAAGTGGCTATTGCTTTTAATATTAATTCGATCCGGACCTTACAACTGGAAGTTTCTAGCGTGAAATTCCCAGCATTGGAATGTCGATGCGTTTTAAGATCTTTTTGTTTCAGCACATTTGAATAAAAAGTGCACATCTACTAGTAAGGAAAAGCAGATTTAATACAAAGCTTCGCCAAGGCAATTGACATAAATTTTCCATTTTCTGATTAAAAAGCACTAGTTGGGAACAAGAATTTCAGGGATGTGAGAGTTCGCTTTCCTTTATTGGATATCTTTAGTTTTGTAGATTTATACACTAAGTGTATTGTTGCTTTGTGAGAAGCCGACCCTTATTTTGATTTTTAACAAGCAGACTACAATCTAATTCAAAACAAATTAAACTCGATTGATTGGCAAACCATAATTTGCAGTTTTCTATCAAAGCAGGACGTATTTTTATTCAATTAAAACATCTACGATATATTAGAGATTGCAGTAAAAAAAATAGGAAAACACTAAAAAAGAATCCGATGTGGTATAATAATAAAATTTTAAACCTCAAAAATAGGAAGAAAAAGGCGCAAAAAACTTATGTAAAATATAAAAATGATATGAACCTCACAATACATTTGACTATCTGTGATCAACTGAAATTAATAATAAAGATCGCAAATGAGAAGTACACCGTGTCCAATAAATTCTCATACACTTTTTCCTTGCATTGGTGTCATGCAACTACTCAGCATTCTTCAAATATGTGTTGGTGTAGTTTTGCACTATGTTTATACAAACGCTTTTAGGTTATGTCCGATTGTTTTCATTCGGTGTTTATCTTTTACCAGCGATGAAGGAGTTTCGTGCGGTGGTGATAAAAAAGTTTTTGAAAGGTGAAAAACGCTATTTTCAGAAATTTGAAAAACCTCGGAATAAAGCGGGATTATTTTCAGAAATTTTAAAAACCTCGGAATAAAGCGGGATTATGTGTACCAAAACATCCAAAGGTACCGTGACACCTGCTCGTTAGATGGCCGAAAGAGATCTGGTCGTACTCGTACAGTGCGGACTGCACGAGTTGTTAAAGTGGTCAGGGAACGGATTAGACGAAAACCGAAAAAGGCGTTAAAGTGAATACTGTATATTATAAAACGGAAGTTTTGGAAAAAGTTGTCAAGCCATATGTAAAAGAGTTGTTTAAAGATGATCACTATGTATTTCAGCAGGACGGAGCGCTATTGCATACTACAAATCTCGTTCAGAGCTGGTGCCGAGAAAATTTGACCGACTTTTTGGACAAGAATGAATGTTCACAGATCTGGTGAATCCCTTGGATTATTTCGTATGGTCATACATGCTGGCGAAGGTAAATGACCACAGGGCGTCTAATATGAACCAATTCAAAACCATAATCAAACGAATTTGGGACGAAATGCCTATGGAAGTCGTGCGTGCCGCCTGTGACGGTTTCGGAAACCGTCTGGAGCTGGTCAAGAAGGTTAAAGACGGTGTTATTCTAGAACATATGCTGTAAGTGATCAGTATTATATTGCAATATAATGGGTTATGTTATCAATAAAATCTGGATAATCGATTTGAAATAAATAGAGATTTATTTTGCATTAGAGTATATTGGACACGGTGAATATTAGAACAACTGAAACTTTAATCAAATCAGACCTGTTGTGATTATCTAGAAGAAGAAGAATAAGAAGACGAAGACGAAAAAGGAGAAGCTGTTTTAAAGCTGAAAATGCTGTTTATAATTACATGAGAAATTAATTTGGTTCGAAGGGGATACAACTTACATTTTCAGTGCCCTTATTGCTATATTGATTAAAATCACAATGAATAAAACGTTTGCCCTTCGTATAATAAACATAATGTCAATAATGCAACATAATGCAAAAATGATTGTCCTTAAAAACTGACGCAACAAGACCCGAAATCGTTTTTCAGCCTTCCAACAACAATGCAATTCAACGACAAAGACTATGAAAAATCCAACCGGGCTCAGTAATTTATTTACTGATGTTTTAATGAGATCGATGAACGAATTGTTTAAACAAATCGTAACCTTCGTTAAATGTCACTATTGATAATGTATCCCTCACCTAAATGTTGCTCTCTTTAAACACATTAGACACCTGGTCCTAATGGATTACCGGCAGTATATTTGAAAGCATTATCAGAGGAATTAGTGAAACCCTTGTTTTCGTTTCTTAATTCATCTTTAAGAACTGACATATTTACCCTCATTTGGAAGGAATCGTACTTGTTTCCGATATTCAATAGCGGTAAAAAATCAGAATTTCGAAGCCATTGTGGGATTGCAATATTATCTTGTGTTATCTTGATCCTATTATCAATCAACAGATTTTTCACAAGTGTTAAAAATATTATTTATACTAAACAACATTGGTTTATGAAAAGACGTTCTACTACTGCTAAACTTTTAAAAAAATTCAATTAATGCAATGGTAAATATGTTGAAGCTGATATTACTCTTTTAATTTTCAAATTGTATAAGATATGATTCAATCAACCTAAAGTGGGTTCAGTGGGTTCAGGTTTCAATATATGCAGATGACTTTTCATGGGAATAAGTAAATCATCTTACATTGAAGCCATTTAAAGAGAAGTTGATGTTTTTCAGATTTGGTTCTCAAAAAACTTGCCAGAGATTTACGTGAAAAAGTTCTTCTCAATCTCATTCACTGAAAAGCGCAATGTAAGGCAAGATACCATCAAAATTGGTCAACAAACTCTTGGAAGATGCAATCAAGTTAAGGATTTAGGAGTCATACTAAATTCCAGGCACACTTTTCCAGCATACTATAGCAATATAATTAACTGGGCAAGTGATTTGCTCGAGTTCATCAAAAGGTTTAGATTTCATTTCAATGATCCCTATACAGGAAAAACGTTGCGTGTAACCCCTTCTTGAGTACTGCAACGTAGTTTGGGCTACATATCAAGATACCTGTTGGGTTATCAGACCCTAACCAACACCTATTGGGTGGTAATTAATTATACTGCCAGTAGGGTGGGATACTGTGTGCGTTTTGCCGATAGCAGAGTGTATTCTGGTTGGGTTTGGGTTTTCTTTCAGGAGTTTCATCCAATAATTTCAACACACCACATCACACATACGTCCATTCATTACACAGCACATATATTTCGTCCTCAACAGACATTCTTTACACAGCACATATATTTCGTCCTCAACAGACATTTTAATTACAATGTTTACATAGGTACATTCACTACATCACAAACAATTAACACGGAGCGTTCGTTTCTATTATGGCTCTGCTCCAATCCAAACACTCAAAAAAAATCGACACGTTATTTTCACGTGAAATTTCACGTAACTTCCACCTGAACACGTAACCAAATTTTCTTTAGTAAAATCAGGCAAATATTACGTGCCAGCGAATTTTACGTGAAAAATCACGTAACATTTACGAGATTTTCACGTAGAATGTGAATTTACGTGGAAATCACGTAGATCTTACGTGAATTCCACGTGTTAATTACTGGTTTTGGCAGTGGACGAAAATTACGTGCGTTTCAGGTGGATGTAACGTGTGGATTTTTTTGAGTGTACCGCTTGAGAAACAGAGCCGACACGACACTCGCACAATAGATCATCCACTATCCAACAAGAAGATGCCAAGTGGTGACGTCATCGATAACGATCGCCAGTGATCGTTGTCGCTATCGGTCGAAGTGGTAGGGAGAATACAGTATCGATTCGGTGGAACGAAGAGAGAACGTCCTCTGACGCCATAACTGGTGCAGAAGACGTGAAAAAGGCGAATAAACTACGCAACGAACTTCAGCAGATGATGGCAGCAGGAATTTTCCATCTGAGAAAACGGGCATCCAACTGCACAGAGGTTTTACGAGGCGTTCAACCTCAAGACTTGACGATTCGGCAGTCAGAAGGCGTCGACTTGGAGCAAAGATATTTATGCAATGTTTGTACACCTTACAGGATCAAAATGATGCAAAATTGGGTTGGGATGATCCGGTACCTCAGACGGTGGGTGAGAATGGCTTCAATTCTATGCAAACCTACCATTGTTGCGTGAGATTGATGTTAAAAGGTGTGTGGTCATACCTTCGACGATCAACGTAGAAATTCACACATTCTCCAATGCTTTGGAAACAGCATGTGGTGACTTTATATACGGAGTCAAAATTCAGAAGAAGTTGTTGGAATCGAGATCAAAGGTTACACCATTGAAAACTCAATCGATCCCAAAATTAGAGCTTTGTGGAGCTCTGTTGGCTGTTCAACTTTGTAGGAGGGTGAAGGAATCAATCCGAATAGAAGCACAAGTTTACTTCTGGAAAGTTTCAACGTGCGTTCTAAGGTAGATCACTGCAGTTCCAAACATTTGGACTACTTTTGTAGCCAATGGAGTGTCCAATATTCAAAACCTTTCTGAAGGAGCGGAGCCACGTACCAGGTTCTCATAATCCCGCAGATTTAATTTCTCGAGGAATCTCTCCGCAACATATCATTGATAACCGACAGTGGTGGTCTAGCCCAGATTGGCTTCTCAAAGAAGAGCAACATTGGCCATCCAAATTGTCTGTAGTTAAAGACGTGGGGATGACGAACGACGTCGCTCTACAACAGTGGCAACGAATTTAGCGAATGTACCAATACAACCCCAAACGTAGTACGGCAATAAATCAGAATTCAACAAATATTAGTCAATTGAAACAAAACAAAAAAATCATAGAAAAAAACTCAATAATTCATTAAGTGGGAATTGTTTAGCTATTATACTAATAAGCTTAAACCAATCTATATTAATTTCAAAATTTTACTGCTTCACGCGAAAAAATAGTGGAGAACTAATGTCGAAAAATTCATTCGTGTAATTCAATTCAATTTAACCAAATTTATCGAGCTCTATTTCGATTCTAAACGTAAGAAATTTAAATTCAAACCAACCTAATTCAAGCATAGGCCCTATTATGACGTCACACTATTTTTGTTTTGAGTTCAGTATTTGCTTCTACTAGTGAGTGTTTGAGCTTCTCCCTAGATCTGACCTGAATGTGGTGGTGGTCCCGCGTCTGACGTCCCTCAAAGACAGATGAGTTGCTGGGTTTGTCGTCACCAACGTTTGGTCGATTTCGGGTTAAATAACCGATCTGGTACCGTACCTTCGTGTTTTGCGCGCCGGCAGATCTGTCGGGGTTTATGTCCCCTAGAGACTTGGAGTGGATAGCGCCAATTACATATGCGAAGACAATAGTAGAACGAATTGGTGGATAGGTAACGCTTTCGAGCAGTCGGTGAATGTCCGCGCTTAGATTCGGACTAGGTGGGTCTTGACTAACCCTCACGATGACGGACGGATTCTCCAGTCCTGACAAACCAAAACCAACCGAGACAAACTGATACTAACCGCCCACGTTGTTTAGGCAATGGTCCTGTTCAACGCGGTTTTCAATTTTATTTCTTTGCTCATCAAATATTTATAATTAGGCTTACCTGAATTTACTCAATAACACTAATCACGAATCGGTTTCTTTTTAATTTCTCACACTCGACAGATTTTGCTGCTAATGTGAAAAAATACACAATAGGAAGACATCAAACACCACTTAAAAAATCGCGAAGGCTTACTTCGGGTTCAGTTTGAGAAAATGCTGCAGTTAAAAATTACTTTAATAATCTAATTAACATGCGAGACAATCAACTGATCTCTACCAAGCACTCCACAGAATTAAAAAGATGGACGCGCGATCGATTGGTAAGAGCCTAATTTTTGCTGCGCAGATTCCTCCTATTGGTGGATTAGAGAGATCATTTATTTCTTTTAAAGTCATTCTTATCACTACGCTATTTAGGCCGAATCTGTTTATTTCTCTACGGTGCAATAGTTTTGAATTCTGAAATGTTTCAGACTGCTTCCCTTTTTGCTACTAGGTGGCGTATTTGTGGGTTTGTCTCCACTACACATAACAAAAAACTGACAGTCTATTACAAACAACTGACAGCATATTTCAATTGCAGCTTTTTGCTGCCAATATAAAGAACTTTTTAAACAAAATGAATTCACAGAGCGTTGACGAATAAGGTGAATTCACAATGCGGTTACGAATTTTCTTCGTACATGGATTTAGTTCGGCGCACAGCGTATTTGTTACGTGTGATGGATCTTTAAACAACCGAAGGAGAACAGGAAGAGTGTAAAAATTCTGAGCACAGAAAAAATGAAGAAGTCCGAAGCAGTACTGATTTTTCAAGTTGTTTCTGGAAGAGTGGAAATCGTTATCGAAACGAGCAACAATCGGAAGGCGATCATCACTTAAATGGTTCAATCCTTTCATCTGAAAACGTGATGGGTTAATAGAGATCGGTGGATGATTACATCATTCTTCAGAAACAGAGGAAGTAAAACATCCTATCATATTGCCAGGCCGTCATCTTTTAACCAGCTAATTCGTCATTATCACGAGAAATTTGTCCATGCCAATTCACAGCAGGTTCCTGCTGGCCTAAAACGATTTATGTCACGCCGAGGAAAACCTAGTGACATGTTTTCGGATAATGGGACAAATTTTGTCGGAGCCAATAATCAAATGATCGAGTTGCATAGACTGGTCAATGGCCAGCATCTCTACCGTTGTTCTACCGTTCGAAGACATGAACAAACTCATTACTCAAAGAGAAGCATGTTTGAATTCGCGACCGTTGATGCAATTGACTGAAGATCCGGATGACCTCAAATCATTGACACCGGCGCATTATTTAATCGGCACATCTTTCCGATCACCACCAGAATAAATTGTTTCTGAAATTCCAATGAATCGTCTTAAACAATGGCAGGTCGTTCAACAGAAGGTGCAGCAGTTTTGGAAGAGATGGAAATGAGAATATCTCTGCCAGTTGTAGGGTAGGATGAAGCGTTGGAAGCCTCTAGTTGATTTCAAAGTTGGACGATTGTCGTGAAAAACCACTTCAGTTCAAGACGGAAATTAAGATATCGAGTTCCATCAATCTAGGTCGAAGAGGTTCTTTTTTTTTTTCAGAAATTATAGTAATTTCAGGATGGGTGAGATATGTTGACGACCAAACTCACTCCTAAAGACGGCGATGCAACTGCTACCTGCAACGAAGCTCATCTTCGTCCATCATCGTCCAATCTCGGCATCATCAAACATCAGTGCTGACCGAGACATATACGGAGATTGGAGAGTGGAGAGCACAAGTAACTGATCGATTGGATGATCGTTACTTATGACGTCATCGTAGGGCTTAGAGTAGTATAAATGTGTCTATTTAGGCAGTTTGAGGATTAGTGCACATGGGAAAACGGAAAAGTTGCCCTTAGGGTCGTGTAGCAAATTTTGGTAGTTTTAAATAAACATAGTGTGTAGCAAATAATAAATGTCGAATTTCATGTGTGTAATCATTTGTAATAAATTGTGAATGAGGACAACGTTTTTTATTGTATTCGATGTGTTAGTCGATCTTTCGATAAGAAAATAGATCCGACAGGCTGTGGAAAAATAACTGCGTGTTGAGATAGCCTAGACAGTCCACAGCGAGCAGCAAAACACAATTCCACTGGAACACGAAGGCACGATAGGCTATACCTAGGCAATACCCATAAAGATAGCGAATTGAGTCAGTGCAGAAACAGTTCTTATTGTATGCTGTGCGTAAGTTAGGTTGGAGACAATTTAACTCCCTGCTTGTGAACCTCAATGTATGTTAATAAAACAGATGGCAGCTCAGTTTCTACGTCTCTTCTCGTTACTTGAAAAGCAGGAATCTATGCTACATAAATAATCAAAGAACTAACTATGCCCAAAATGGACCCGTAAATATTACGATACCTTGCTATAACAAATACAGCACCACAATTGATATAAAATTGAATAAAATTAAGCTAAAAAAGTATTTTTCTCAGAATATCTGTTAGAATGTAAAACTTAAAGAAGACAAATAAAAAAATTGAAAAATAAAACATGAAAAAAAAAATTCAACCAAGATCTCCAACTTAAATATCCAGCAAGGCGCAATCGTAACTTGATGCTCAGGTGCTATGTTAAATTAGTTAAAAATAGCTGAAAATAATGTGAAAATTTTCAAGAGATATATTTAAGCGTGATTGAAATTTAAGCATTATCTTTTGATGTCTATATGAATAAAAGTTATCGCGGTCAAACGTCAGCAAAGTATGTTAAACAGTTGCCTATTGATATCAGTCGAGAAGTCTGCCATGGAAACCAATTTGCCATAATTGACAGTTTATTAAAGTCATTTTGCGTCAAGGTCAGGTAAGTCATTAATGTTTTCCAGTAAATTTGGGGGAAAGGTTCAATATTTATAGAGGAATCACATTTTTTTTTTTACAATCTTCATTCTAAAGTTTAAACTTTAATTAACAGAGAAATCTTTTTGCACTTTACCGTGGCAACTATCGGCCCATTTTCATCACTGTTAAGTCTTAACACGTGTTTCTTACTTTAGGTTGTAAGAATTTATTTTTTGCTTACTTTCAGCATTATACTTAACATTTTATTAAAATAGGTGAATTTGGAGAATTGACACATATTTTTCGACAATTTTCCACCTTTTCCCACTTCTAGGCTAAAAATTAGTTCCAGCTCAAATTCTAGGTCATCACTAACAAATTACATAGCGAAGTGCTGTAGTCATTCACGAGCTAGGATGTAGGTAAAGCGTTTTTAATTCAAAGCTGTTTCCAAAATTATATCATAATATTATTTACCCCATTTTTAGGGAGTTATATCAATTAAAGTTTAGAGTTTTTCCCAACTTGATCATATTTTTTTTTGAAAATGTAAATTAACAATATATTTTCTTGTAATAGGAGATGTTAGCTCATCGCCATGAAGCACCAAGAGTGGACAGTAATGTTTGCTAGAATGAAAGATGTGAAGAAAAAGTGTTGAAAATTCCGTCAGTCTCTTCATATCTTTCATTCTAGCAAACATTACTGTCCACTCTTGGTGCCTCATGGCGATGAGCAAACATCTCCTTCTACATCATAATCGTTACTCCACGCACGGAGAATAGAAAACATAACGATTAGAGTATGTATAATATAGTTTGGTCAAATAAATTGTTAATTTACTTACAATTTTACAATTTTTGTTTAAATCAACATGCATTTAATATCAAAAATGGGAGTCCAAAACTAAAACTTGCAATAAGCATTGTTCAAAAATATAAGTTTAGTTCACTTGTGATAAATTTATCTGATTCGAAAATTAGTCTTCAAACTGTGAACCACCCAAGATCTTTATTCCGGTAATTTGTTGCAAAAGCCGCCCAGCACAACGAGAGAGCGAAAATACTACTCCACAACATTTCAGGACAACCAAAGCGGAAAGAAGAAATAAACTTTGATGATAGAGGGCATTACGTCGTTAGTTCCCTCGCGGCGACTCAGCAGTGGCAGGAAAGTGTCTTGCTTTGCATAGAACGGAACAAAGCAGCGACGGAGGAATTGGATCTGCTGGAAAAACTTTTTCTATCCACGATATACGAATGGTGCGCGGGGAGAACCCGGAACCCGAGGATGTTTCCTCAAATGCCTTTCCTGAATAAAATACATCATTTAATCATTTTTTCCAACTCCTTTTGGGGTAGGGGTGAAAGGATATTTTTATGTCTTCGTTATGTTGCCTCCGCGGTGTGTTTTGTCATAAAACACAGTTATAACTTTTTCCACCATCCATGCTCTGATACTTATTATTCGCTCTATCGTCGAGATTATTCAGCACCACTGGAGAAGTGAAAAAGTTTCTCTCGTTTCCTCCAATTATTATTTTCCCATCCGTTGCTTCTTTTGTTAATCTACGATGCGAAGCTAAATCTGTCTTATTGTTATGCAAAATTGCCAGAATACGAGGTGACTTTCCATACATGGCTTAGCCTAATCTCTTACGAAATGTTAAGATGAAACAGCGCTGTCATGTACTTACAAACGGGTAATGAACAACACGCAGTGATGCAAGCGTAAATTTTGGAAAGCTGAACCTAATTTGCTGAGAAATAAGTCATCAACCTAAAGGAAGCTGTTTCCTGGAATGTCAAAGAAAACCGCCAAATCTCCGAATAATAAGCTTGTTATTGTGTTTTCCTTTCTATGAGAAATTGGAACATCAGCTTCACCATGAAATTGGGTTGTAACGACATTGATATGCAGCACTTTGTAAGGTCATGGCTGAGGGTGGAACGGGGGCGAACCGGTACAAATTGTTTTGCTGAATGATTGCTGGTGCGGAAAAATCCTAGCTACTCCATCATGTCAATAATGCGGAAAGGAAGAATGAAAAAAGGAAAAGTAAGTAAATTGTTTGAAATCCCGATTTCGTTTCGCAAAGCTCCAATCCTTTGCCCCGTCGGGTTCAATGTTTTGCGCATTCCGCCTTGATTCTTCCTTCTCAGAAGCGCTTTTCCACTTCATTGATTGTTCGGTTAGAAAATTTAGCAAAAATTCTTCCAGTACTTCACGCGGTTCCGGTGCGGTGCAATGGAGGGGGATTTTCAGAAGAAAAAAAAATACCAAGTGACGAAGGGTATACACTGAAGTGGATACCCAACCCTTTCATTATTCAGGATTTCTAAGATAAAATGGCATTGCTTGAGCAAATCAAACCACGGATGGTGGCCAATTCTATTTGCATCGTTCAAAGCATCTGTTTGCTTCAAATGTTAGGATCTTGTTTGTTCTGCGGTCATGAATTTTTGTTTAAAGCTTTAACGAGCGATATTAGAAAAAAAGTGATTTTTTTGTAATTTGAAGGCGATCGTAGTTCAGTGGTTTCCATATCTCATCGAAGTGAGCGCTAAAATCACACCCCGGTCAAGTCACAATACAGGATGAAGAGGAGCTATGTGTGATGGGATGTGAATGAATATCTCGATGATTCATTAAAAATTA